>CM035435.1:25094411-25399411 GCA_020310875.1 Ceratopteris richardii | reverse complement strand
ATGTGTCTTTATACAAAAGATTTCCAACTTCGATACAATGGTACAAAAAGTAATTACTTAGGTTTTCTGTTCATTGTAAGAAATGATATTCAATTTTATGTCATGTTTGATGACCCTCAAGGCAGATTTATTGCACTTCACCTTAAGATACAAGATGTATCATTCATATGTATCAATGTTTATGCTCCTAACTCTTTGGTTGAACGCGTTAGAACTTGGAACCTTCTCGTATGTTATATTCATGAATGTATGCATCTTGAAGTATGGAGAGATGCTCGTGTTTTATTGTGTGGAATTTTAATATGGTGGGTTTCGAGGAGGATTGTAGAACTATGTCGTCTCTGATCTCTTTGCAAGAAAAAGAAATATGGAAGGAGTTTCTGGATATATTCATTGTAAAGATTTGTGGGGTATCATTGGAGGGCATACACTTCGATATACCTTTTACTCAAGATCACATAAGACTGCTATGAGTAGACTGGATAGATGTTATTACTCTCGTACATATACCTTGAATGTCGTGTCCAAAATGTGGATTGATGCTACGATGCTTCTTTTTTATCATAATCCACTCTTAATTAATCTCCGAGATTTTCATTGGGAGTCAAATATCCCAAATAACCTTGCTAGAATTCCTTTGAGACTAAATCATGCTTGACTTCAAACTTCATTATTCAAATCTAGAGTTGATCTTCTGATCCAACGGATTACCTCGTGGGATGTCTCTGCATGTATGACATGGGAAGCCTTGGTGGTGGGCATGCAAGAGGTGATTAGAGATTATGGCAAGTATTTCACAATCACTCTTACTAATGCAAAGGTTGAAGTGGAGCGGATGATCTTTCTTATAACTGAAAAGGTAGATTCAGGCTAGTTACTTTCAGAAGCAGAGTATATGCGATTATGTGATGTTACAGATGCTTTCAACTAATTGAAAATAATGCTACCCAATCATCCAAAGTCAAGGCCAGATGTATGGAAGTAAATGATCTCCATGCAAACTCTAAATGCTTCTTTGATTTGCTACATGCTAAGCGTCTTAGAGGCGCGATTACCATGCTTGATATAGATGGTTCAACACTTTGAGATAGTCATTCCATTGCTACTATTTGTACTCAACACTATCGAAATTTGTTTGCCTCTACATATAGGAGAGATGATGCTTGGTTCTCCTCTCTTCAGGATTCCCTTGCTTTCACACCACATGTTCTTGATTCTCATATGGCTGTTACTTGTTAAAAATGTATCATTGAAGAGGAAGTTTTCATGGCCATTGGATCTCTTAAGAATGGAAAAGCGCCAAGAATGGATGGTCTTACAAAGGAATTTGTGATTGCTTTTGGCCTTCTCTTAAAGCTCTGATTCTGGATGTTTGTAATGAAATATGGAGGGATCAAAGAATGCCATACTCATTCAAATTAGGCAAGATTAAACTTATTCCCAAATTAAATGTACCGAAACAGATGGAGGATTGGAGGCCAATCACTATGATGAGCATTATTTATAAAATATTTGCCAAGATTTCTGCTTTAAGGCTTAAGCCAATTATCCATCGGATAGTTCGTCCTCCACAGGTTGGATTTATGCATTATAGATCGATCTTTGATAACATTTTCCTCACACAATTCTTGATGGAACATGTCTCCTCCCAGCAGGAAGTAGTAGGTATGTAGATTGACTTTGAGAAAGCTTTTGATCGAATAAGATGGGATTTCATTGTTGTTGTCCTTAAAAAACTTGGCTTTGGGATTAAAAATTTTGTAGACTCATTTATGTTTTAGCCAAAGACAGTGCATCTCATTTATCTTTTAGCCAAAGACATTGCATCTCACGTGGAGATAAATGGTAGACTTTCGGATCCTTTTCCTATAGAGCGATCAGTGCGCAAGGATGTCCGCTAGGACCTTTCTTTTATGCATTGGCTTCCTTACCAATGTTTTACTTGTTGGAAGCTTCATAATATTATTGCTTCTTTGAAACCCTTCTCCTCTACATCTGCACTACATATCAACATTTATTGATATTTCGGCACAACATTTTCATTCCTTGGAGTGGGAAGGATTTACATACGAGAAAGGTACTGTATTCCGATATCTTCGATACCCTCTTGCCATAAATGTTTCTATTACAGATAAAATTGAATGGATATTACATAGAATCAGAGGTAAAATGGATGTGGCACACGGCTCAATGGCCATTAGAATTGTTCAAGCTTTCTTGCAACCGTATGTTATGTATTACTTACTGCTACTTGATTGGAAGAAGTATCATCTTCATGTTTTTGTATGCCTATTGAAGAACTTTCTATGGAATAAAATGCATAATCGGGCATTAGTGCTTTCTGCATGGAAATATGTATGTTAGCCCAAGTTAAGAGGTGGTCTTGGAACACTGCACTTAGACTCCCTTTAATGGCCAAAAGGGTAGCGTTTATTATGCGTATTACTTCCCCCCAAAAACCATTATGGTCCGACATCTTCTAGGAATTTATTGAAAATGCACGCTTGTGGTATAAGGGAAGCTGGAAACTAGATGCTTGGAATAAGTTCTTTTCGCATGCTCCTTTACAAACTTCTTCGCCTACGCTTGACTTCTTGCTGTGAAGTTTTAAACTGGCTACTTCTTGTTTTAAATGGAATGGGAGACAACGCTATATGGGTAACTCATTTGCTTCATTATCTCCATACTTGTCCTTCCTATCTAATCCACCTCTTGCTTTCTCCTTGGGTGCATCGCCAAGATATTTTAATAATAAAGGTATAGATCGTATTGCAAAATGCTATGATTTCAAGTGAGAGATATTAGCCTTTCTGGCTGTTAGGAGAACATATGCAATGGGGTTTGCTTACCGATCGAAATGGGTTCAATTAGCGCTTTTTTTGGAGCAATAGCAAGTGCCACTTTTTGTTGATGCATCAGACCCTTGGAGAGATTGGCTTTTTGTGAAGCATACGAGATGATGGAATGGTACTCCAAGAAATTATTCTCTCTCGCTTCTCCCTGATGAAAGTATTGCCCACCAATGCAATTTCATATGGAAATTCAAAAAATCTCCGTCCTCGTGGAACGCAAGATTTTGTACAATATAGGACTTATCTTTTACTTTTAAGACAAAGATTTTCATGTGGAGAATTATTGCAGGTCACTTCACCCTAGGGGCGTTTCTCTCTAAACATGGGCTACAAGGGACTCGATATCCCCATTGTGCTTCTTATGCGGAGAATATGTGCCATGCCTCTTCGACATGCCCACAGATTCAAAGATGGTAGAATACTCTCTTTCTTTTTCCCATCTGGGAGATGAAGCCCACCAAATTTCATTGTACTTTCTTGCTTTTTGATTAAGATGATTACGTTATGGGCTGGATTAGAAAGACATGCATTCTTCCTCTTCTTTGCAACATTTGGAAGCTTCGAAATACAAATTTATTTCAGAATAAGGCTTTTGCTCCATATTTTTCTTGGCAGCTATGTAAGGCCAACATGCATCTTCAGGTTGATGTTATGCTCGCAAGGGATAGACAGACATATTTAGCATTGTTAGACGCTTTATGACATGACATGTAATATGTGTTGTGGAAGTTGTTGCAGGTATCAAGCTAGCTTCTTGACTGAAGTAGTTTTTCTTAGGGTTTTGGGAATAGGGAGATCTCTCTCCCTCCTTACATTCTTGTGCAGTGTTTTTCTTCATGCAATAAAGCGAGAATTCCCACAAAATACATATATCAAAAGTCAGGTAATCATCAAAAGTCAGAAACCCGTCAGAAACAACTATGTATGTATGTATGTGTGTATTGGTGAGGATGCAATTTTCGGATTTTGATATAGTTTGAACTTTAGATTCTGGTGTAATAAGGCATGCTTAATCATGGGCGCTTGACTTATCGGCATCATTAAATTTGAAGTCACATTTGGCCAAAGCACAGATCGTGATGATGATGCTATACAGATTACCTCCCGATCAGAGTGATCATTCTGTTGCTCATATGGAAATCTCAAAATTTGAGTCTCTTTTAAGGGATGCATCTCTTTGACAAAGTCTTGCCTGAAAGAGTAATTAGGGCTTTTATAAAGGTTTTGCTCAGCACCACGAGAACAGCAAAAGGCCAGATACATACTCTCTTACTTCTGTTATTTGATGCAGAAAAGTAATATCTTTATGATTCTCAGGGACTTATATCCCTGTACGCTATAAATAAATACACAATACTCTCTTCCCACCCGCCCAACCTATTAAAAAAAAAAAAAACAAAAAAGCAAAAAAGGTACTTGATTGCGTATGTGAACTTTCTTCTTACTTTCTTTTCATTAAATGGCCTTTACACCTATGTACATGAATTCACGTTCTCAATAAAAAGCCTTCTAGTGACATTTGGCTATTATTATTTAAATGAGAACATGTATGGGACTTTCTTAGGTTTGCTCTGGAAAGTTCTCTGTCATGATTATATCATTATTACATGTATCTTTCTCTTCTTGGAATTCAACACCATCCATCTCTGTCACTAGATTTTCAAACACATGCATGTCTTTGACTTGTTCCACTTCGTGCTTTTGCAACTCGGCTTCCATACTTTCAGCCTTGGCTCTGTCAAGCATATCTTGAAAAGCTGCCATTCACAAAGATTTCCACATGTATTTATCAGCCATTTTTCGTTTTCAAAATGAACTAATAGCGAAGGTATCAGTGATACACAGGACATATCATGCACTGTCTAAAAAATAGTCTGAAATAATAAAGAGATGCCATATTATCAAATATTTTATGGCAAGATTAACTTTCACATGCACATACCATAGTTAATCCATACTATCGTGATATTGTTACACATAATTCAGGACATGGAATTTTACAATGTGAACAAATGGACTTTCTTTTCACTTATTCATGATATTCTGAATCATCAGCTTTTACAGACAGAAATGAGAGTCTTTGTGATTCTACAATGACATCTACAGGAAACTTCTTTGTGGGAACTGGCTAAATATAAATCTCCGCTAGCTGATTTTATGTCAAAGGGGCATCCTTTGAAGCAGTATTGTAGGCAATAATAGCCATTTCTTGCGTTTTAGCAGCACATCTAGTGTTTTTTGCCCTTTTTCTTTCTTTCCTCCAAGAAAGCAGATTCGGATAATGCATACTGATTGCAGAAAATTCATGGAGATTCTCGCCATATCAGTTCTAAGGCAGTGTAGAGTAGAAAATAGAATGGTCTCCACTGCAGAGGAGTGCATTCTACCAATATAACTTAAGTTGATCTACAGTACCCGCGGAATATAGAGTACTTCATTTATGATGAGAGGATCTGCAAAGGACAAGAATGTGGCACTCCACTTCTTTGTTGTTCTATAAGAGCCAGTTAAGTCAACATCACCTGTCCATGGTGTTGCATAAATTCCATCAAGATGGATTCCAAAACATTTATGCATGTATTTATTCTAGAACATGATAGCATTTATCCTTCTATATGGAATAAGATCGGCCCATAAGTCTCACTGCTTTTACAATGTATCTCCCTCATAACAAGAACTGCACCATGCTTCAGACGTACAAACTAAAAAGAGACATGTCTTAAGGAAAACATGTAATATACATATCGGGTGACTTTAGAGTTTTTTTTTTTTAACCCTGTTCTGGATTAAATCTAGCAAGAAACACTTAGGCTTGGTCAAATGTATCTTGTGAAGCCCCCCAACCTCTTTTCAGAAGTTATACCATGATGCTTAACCTCAATGGATAGCCATGTAGGGGTTCCCATCACCTGAATAGGATCTCTTTGCTGACTAAATGTCCTTCATAAGTTACTCCACCCATGACGAAGAGGCTTATCCTGATCTTCAGCGGATCTTATTTTTATTTTGAAACATGCATTTGAATGAAGCAATCACCTTTTCTATGTGACTCCCGTTCCAGTGCTTCCTCTTTCTTGATAGTCTCTCTCATGTCCTTTTCAGCCTAAAATCACAACAAAAAGAAGATGATGCTCATTCTAAAACAAGAATTAAATAAAATGCTGGAGCTGATACCTCAATGCCCCCTTTTTCCCAAGCTTCTGCTAGCCTTCTCTCTTTTGCAAAAACAGGTGAATCATCAAGATAATTAAGCTGTCACCACAAAGCTCTTTGTTCAGACACAAAAAATCATCAACCTTCCCATTCAAGAAGAATTAGAAAAGATTATTTACATTCTTCTAAAGATCAGAAAGGACAGTAAGATTCAAGAATAAAAGTAAACGTTGTTTTATCTATAAAAATAATGAAAGAGATGCCTCTCTGTGAGCTTGATACAATTCATTTTTTAACACCTCCTAGACTGCATGAAATTGAAGTGATGCATGCCAACGAAGGTGAAGCAGATTATTTCTGAATTTACCCATCACAAGTTGATTTGAAATTGATAAATCTCCAAGAAAGAAAAGTGACATTTGAGGTTTGTCTGGCAATGATAAGAGTGATGAGGTTGCAGCCCAGGTGGATGATGCCAACCTTCCAAACAGAATGTCGCTTTCTGAATTGCATTCACAATTTTACCCACCGGATTGCTTGATGAATCTGATATAGATGCTCTTAAAAAGCAGCTTTCTGATTATAACTAACATTGAAGAGATCTTTGACTGTCTTTATTGTGGGTTAGAGTCTCTATCAAGACCAATAGTGTTCATTTCATAGAAAAATTCGCTGTTTTGTTGAGTGTAAGTGCACTCGACAATCATATTCTTGTATCTACTATTTTTTTAACCCAAACTGATAACAGCGTGTCCCAGTTTTTCCTACTCTTGAAACTGCATGTGCAAGGTGCTTGGATACTATCTAATGTGCAGATACAGAAGATGCATCAGAGATGCATAAAAACAGAGATGAATAATCATGTACTATTTTAATAGTAATATCCTGAGTTTGACTCAAAATTTTCCCATATCAACTTAAAAAATATATATTCTAATTGGAGTATTGATTACAATAATTATATGAGGATGTGGAACCATCAAACATATAGAAAAAGAGTGAAATCACTTTTGAATCTGAACACTCTGATATTAGGAAACCACTTGTTCTGTTTGCTATCTATACTCGTATAATATTTTATTGGGATTTGCCTAATCTGTATCCGCAAGTCACTGCTTGAGAGTAGTTAATTGACTACTGTGGCTGCAAAAATCGCATCATGAAGTATTTCATGGGGCATTGAGGAATACAGAGATTGAAATAGAGATGAATTCTAATTTTGCCTACTTGTTTTGTCATGATGGCTTTGCACACAAAATGAAACATAAAATGTTAAATGCAGAAATATAAGCCATCAACTTTGTGGTGGGAGGGGGTTGAGAAATTGAAATTGAAATTTATATCCACATCTACAAAAAGTCAAATTGGCAAAGACACAATCTTACAATCATATGGATGTGTGCCAAATAACCTGGAAAGGAAAGAAAATAAGAACGTGCATACTATCGAAAAGTGAAACACAAGTCGTCAAATGCAGAAATCTAACTTATCAAGCTTGTGCGTGTGTGTTGGAGGGAAGGGGAGCTTTTGGAAATTGAAGTTAAAATTTATATCAACATCTACAAAGCACCAAGCTGGCCCATGAGACAAAATCTTTTATTCATATGGGTGTATACCAATAATCAAGGAAAGAAAAGAAAATAATAAAGTGCATAATATAATAAATGCCTATTGAAAAGTGCCATGTGGTCTCTGATACAACAATGTAACTTGACAAGTTCTAATGTAACTTGACAAGTTCTGGAAGTAGCTCAAGGGAAAATGTGCCACTATAAGTTATGGATGTACAACCATGACAATGCAAAGGGAGACTATCTCCATCCTACATACTCCTTAATGGCATCTCCACAGTGTGCATGTGTAATTACAGTATATACCATATACGAGACTTCCAAGGAGTGTGTCATGGCATTTAATCCTATGAATAGGAGTTACATGCTTTCTCGAAACTCTAAAACCCAAAAGCTGAGGCCATCTTTGTGTTGAGAATATGAGAGTGCATCTCCCTTTTGTATCTAGGAGGCACTCCATTTTGAGTTCATTTCCATTTTATATTATATCTTTTTGTATTTGGGTACTTTGCCATTTGCTTCTACCTGTGTATTCAATCTCTTTCAAGGGGAATTATCCCACATATAATGTACTTTGGAGAGCCCCCTCCAACTCTATGTAAGAAGGGCCTCTCCTCCTATTTGTACTTGGCTAAAGGATCCTACTCCATGCTCTTGGCAAGCTCACTCTAATCCATGTGACTTTACTCATTTCATGGTCTACTCACTTTTCAGTCTTACATTCTTTCATTTTGTGAGTACACTCTTCTTTTCATTTTGCTTCTGCGCGTGTAATCTCTACATGGTATCACAGTGTTGGTGGAGGTCTTGGTGGCTCTTCCTTTGGTGGTGCTTTTGGAGGTGTTAGTGTTCCATTTGGTGGTAGTGGTGCTCCTATTTTGATGGTGGTGCTTCCTTCTCATATAGAGGAACTTTTAGCCATAAAAATCATGCTCATAGAGCATTTTGGGTACCAACATTGTGCCCATTTGCCCAAGCCCCCTACCCTCTTATCTATTTTCCCTCCCTCCTAACCTTTTCCACTTGGCAGCTTTGGAAGGGCTTCATGATCCTTTAACATCTCTTGTGTGGATTTGCTGAGAAGATCTCTCATTTTCAAGTATTTCACAACACTATTTTACTTATTAGTTCATCAGTATTGAGTTCATTCTCTTTGAAAATGGATTAGTACTTCTCTGTCTATCTGTTTGATGGCTATGTATTTACTCATGGTCTAGTATATCTCTCTTCGAATAATCTTTGTTGGAATGATGGTTCAAGCTAGTCGGGCAGCTCTATAGCACACAACGAGCCTGTTTCCCTCTTTTCTCTCTATCAAAAAGACAAGATATGGTGTAGTAAGCATAACCATCTATTACTCAGTCTATTGCTCTGTCTATTGCTCAGAAGGGACGAGTACCGCTGCCTTATGCTCCATCTTTTATGTTTTTTGACATCGCCTGTGGTGGGAGCAGACCTGTGCGCAACCTTGGCTGCCAGCTGATTTACGAGCTCTTCTTATTGATTTGCAGCAGTCTACATGTAGACTCATTCTCTTTGCTCCACATCATCTATGAGAGATAGTCAAAACACGGCCATTCCACTGGTGTGCCTACCTCGTACTGTAGAAGAATACTCTTCTGAAATCCGAGTGTTGCACCTATTGGGAGTCGATTTAATGAATTTTGTCTCATTCTTTCATTCGGTTCTCCTCTGAGTTCCACCAGATGCTGCCAACAAGAAAGAGGGGGATGTTCTCTCTGTAAAAACTCAGTGAAAGCACTTCATCACTGATCAAATGTTCAAGCCTTCAAACGACACCTACTTTTGACAAGGACAGTGATGAGTTTATCTTGGATGCTTTGCAATGATAGAACTTCATCACGAGTGCTGTGTAGAACGAAGTGAAATTATAGGGGTTTTAATTGATAGCTGCAAGCTGCCTGTATAGCACAATCCCTCATTCGGTCATCGGTGTGCCTCCCTGGATTGCCATTGAAAATGCAGAAGCTTCTCTCCAAACTCCTCTATGCACATTTGAGGCTATTTAGAAGGACCATTTGAACTTTACAGCCACATTGCAGTAAGAGGTCACATGAGATGCTATTTAATTTTCTTCATACGGTTCAACAATCTTTTAAGCATTAATTTATAACGATGCCTTGATCCTCTTATTGGCCCGCTTTTCCTATTAGTGTGCTTTGATCTTCACCCTAACAACTCGAGTGGCACTACTTAAAGAGTTACTCAGTAATTTTTCCAAGGGTTCAATCCTTAGTTTTTGCCAATCCAAGCACTTTATAAGAAGGTTGTATTTTACCGAGGGTTTCAACTATCATCTTGGCACACTGTGGCATTAAGTGCCATCCCATCTTTGTACATCACAAATATAAGAAGAAGATATTGAGTGTGTGTGCATTTGTGGGTTGGAGGCTGCTCTAAGCTCACCCATGAACTTTCTCAAGCTCATAAGCCTACTCTAAGACTAGCTTGGTGTTCAACAACCTATTCTAAACCCACTCTCTACATCGACTCGTCTTGCTTTTGGTGCCAAGGCTACTCTAAGTCTTCCATTTCTCTAAAGTTTGCGGATATTTTGAAGTGGTATTTTCCACACACAACGTATTTTGGGCATGTGTTATTAGACACTTTCAAAATGCCATTTTTCCACTTGAAGGCATAGGTGAATGTGCCTTTTAGCGCTTCTCCCCATCCTCTCTTATCAAGGAAGTGTTCTTCAACACTTTGCACTTTGTACAAGTTCAATTGTTCAAGCTTTCACGATCATCCCCAAGTTTACAATATCCAAATGTCAAGGACAAAAGAGTATTGGGTCAAAGTCTTATCGCATGTGATGAATTGACAAGGGTTCAAATCATTGCCTCCAAGACTTCCAAAGAAGCATGGGATACACTAGCAAACCTATATGAAGATAAAATTCCTTCAAAGATTTATGCTTTAGAGACCGAGCTTCACAATCTCACTAATCGTCCTCAAGACACCATCACAAACGTGATAGCACGGTTTGAAAATTATTAAAGAAAGTTAGCATGTTGTGGACAAAAGATTTCAAGTGAAGACATGCCCATTGGATTGCTCAAACAAGCTTCTAGGTCCTATGAAACATTTGTAACCACTCTGTATAATAGAGGTCAAGAACTCACTTCGGAAGAAGTTAGAAGACTTTCTTCTCCATAATTCTAGGCAAAAGACTCAAGCTACACAAGAAACAGTTGTGAAGGCCAAAGCTACTCTCAACAAGGTTAAAAATCAAAAAGACACTCAAGAGTCTAATGACAACGGAAAGAACAAGTTTACCTCCAACTTTTGTGAAAAATGTAGACACATAGAAAAGTATTGCTTAAAGAAGAAGAACAAGGATAGGTCCGAGTCTACTGCAAAGACAATATTGGGTGTGTGTAGAAGTGTGAGAGACACACGAGAAGCACACACAGAGCATAAACCCAGCAAGACACGTGGAGAAGACGGATGGCTGAAATAGCTCTCTCAATTGATGGTAAATTGAACTAGAGTAAGAGCTGGATAATATCCCTAAGTACAAAATACCTAGAACCACCACATATGACTGAATCATGTATGTGATAACATGGAAAAAAACCTTTAACCAACACTAGATTAAAAAGTGCCCATGTATAAGGATAAGATTCACATCGAAGCTACTTGAGGAACACATAAGTGTAACAAACCCCCTAGGAGCAACTGATGTGAACACATACAGAGAGTGACAAACTAGCTTGATGTTCAACAAGCTATTCTAAACCCTCTCTCTGCATCGACTCGTCTTGCTTTTGGTGCCAAGGCGACTCTAAGCCTTCCATTTCTCTAAAGTTTGCGAATATTTTGAAGTGGTATTTTTCACACACAACGTATTTTTGGCATGTGTTATTAAACACTTTCAAAATGCCATTTTCCCACTTCAGGGCATAGATGAACGTGCCTTTTAGCGCTTCTCTCCATTCTCTCTTATCAACGAAGTGTTCTTCAACACTTTGCACTTTGTACAAGTTCAACTGTTCAAGCTTTCAAGATCATCCCCAAGTTTACAATATCCAAATGTCAAGGACAAAAGAGTATTAGGTCGAATTCTTATCGCATGTGATGAATTGGAAAAGGGTCAAATCATTGCCTCCAAGACTTCGAAAGAAGCTTGGGATACACTAGCAAGCCTATATGAAGATAAAAGCCCTGCAAAGATTTATGCTTTAGAGGCCGAGCTTCACAATCTCACTAATCGTCCTCAAGACACCATCACAAAAGTGATAGCACGGTTTGAAAATTATTAAAGAAAGTTCACACTTTGTGGACAAAAAATTTCAAGTGAAGACATGGCCATTAGATTGCTCAACAAGCTTCTAGGTCCTATGAAATACAACAGAGGTCAAGAACTCATTTGGGAAGAAGCATAGTTGCAACGCAACGCGTTGCGTAGCGTCTGCAACGTTCGCAACGCAACGGCGTTGCGTTGCGACGTACGCAACGCGTTGCGTTGCAGACAAATGGATCCAGGAACTTGATTTCATCGTGGAGCCCATGGACTCTCATGAGGTGATGTTGGGCTTGACTTGGTTTGGTGAGAGCCTCATCTCCCTCTTCAAATGGGGGAACAAGAATTCCATGCTTCACAACAAAGGAAAAATGTCATGCTATTGTTCTTTTGAATGGTTGCTGCTACCTTTTGGCCTCACAAATGGTATGTCCAGACTCCAATTGTTATGGCTCTTTTGAATGGTTGATGCTACGTTTTGGGCTCATAAATGGGGTGGTCACTTTCCTTCATGGCCATCAATGCAGATTTTAATGACATGATATACAAATTTCTCATCAACTATTTGGATCACTTATTGATCATTGGCTTTGGCTGCATGTTCTAAGAGCACAAAGTACATATGCAGTAAGTGAGACACTATATTGATAAATATATCAAAGTACAGACAAATATTGTGACCTTGAGGTACTTTTCCACACAATCGCAACACTCTCAATTAAGCATGCACGTTGGCAGGATGTTCTTTCAAAGTATGATGTAGAAATCAGACATAATCCAGGGAAACACAATGTCACATGCCAAAGATCTTGGCTCAAGCGTAGTGAATTCTAGGTTTTTGGATGGAATCAAAGTGTAGTGAAGTCTAGCTTCTTGGATGCAATCAAAGAATCTACCAAAAGAGAACATGGCATTGCTCACATGATTAGAACATGGCATGACGGCCAAACTGCTACAGGACTCTCTAAGCTCAAGTATGTTTTGTGGTACTCATGTGGTTGCATTTTTATCCAAATGACAAGGATCCTAAACGGCCATTACTCCTTGAGACACATGCTTGTAAACTTGCAAGGCATGGGGGACAAAAGAAGTCATTTGGCCGACTAAGACAGTATTTTAATTGGCCTTGCACGCATGAAGATACGGTGGAACATGTGAGGACTTGCCCTACTTGCCAATAGTATTTTATGGTATATATAGTCATATCCCACCTTATTACATATCATAGGACCCAAAATATGTGAAAAAAAAATATAAAAATTTTGAAAAATAAATAACTTTATCGCAACTCCTAGGTCCAGACGTTGCCCTCGTTGCTAACCCGTTGCCGTTGCCGTTGCGAAAACGTTGCTTTCCACTATGGGAAGAAGTTACTCCTCCATAATTCTACACAAAAGACTCAAACTACACAAGAAACACTCGTAAAGGCTAAAGCTACTCTCAACAAGACTAAAAATAAAAAAGACACTCAAGAGTCTAATGACAACGGAAAGAAGAAGTTTACCTCCAACTTTTGTGATAAACCTAGACACATAAAAAAGTATTGCTTAAAGAAGAAGAACAAGGATAAATACAAGTCTATTGCAAAGACAGTATTGGGTGTATGTAGAAGTGCGAGAGACACACGAGAAGCACACGCAAAGAGCATTAACCCAGGAAGACACATGGAGAAGACGGATGGCTGAAATAGCTCTCTCTATTGACGATAAATTGAACTAGAGTAAGAGCTCGATAATAGCCCTAAATACAAAATACCTAGTACCACCACATATGACTGAATCATGTATGTAATAACATGGAAAAAAGACCTTAGCCAACACTAGAGAAAAAGTGCCCATGAATAAGGATAAGATTCACATCAAAGCTACTTGAGGAACACATACGTGTAACAAACCCCCTAGGAGCAAATGATGTGAACACATACAGAGAGTGACAAATTAGCCCCCACTAGGCAATAAGCCTTAAGCTTTGCGAAAAGCTTCAAACTTTTTTCATGGAAGATCTTTGGTGAATATGTCTTCCACATTATCTTCTGTAAGCACATATACCAAATCAATATCTTCTTCATGAAGGTTCTCTCTCACATAGTGATCTTGACGAGTCCTCACTACCCCTAAAAGATCTTACCACCAGTCTATGAATTATGGTATGCCCTGTGGGACAATTTTGACTCTATTCTTGTACCTTGGAGTTTCTTTAATGTCTTGGAGTGTGCATTCTATGGCCAAAACTTGGACTCATCATAGCTCTCTTGCTCAAAGAATCTCTAAAAAGGGTCTTCCATAACCTTCCATCATGGAATGACAAGGTGTACCCACGCTGACCAAGACATGGATCCTTTGAAAGGGGATCTTTGCAAAGAGACAAACATACATATACTATCACAACTCGCAGACTCTTTCACGATTCTTGGCTCCATCTCCATTATAAGCAGGGACTCAAGTTAAGGGACCAACCACTGTAGAATTGGTTAGGTTACCCAAGGGTTGGTGCCAAGGAAGGTGTGGAAGACTCCTGTTGGGGAAGGATCTTACCTTATGGTTCTTGTTAGTTTCCAATTATATTTTACTTTTGCCAGCTCACCATCGCACTGCCCTCATTGGTTGTTAAGGTTAGTCTTAGCTTGGGTTTCTCTCCTTTGTACTTGTCATTTCCCTGTATTGCATTTTCCATCCTCTTTTGAGTTATTACATCTGTGGTTGTTAGGGCTAGTCTTAGCTTGGGCTTCTCTCCTTTGTACTTGTCTTTTCCCTGTATTGCATTGTCCGTTCTCTTTTGGTCTATTACATCTGTGGTACATTACATTTGTAAGGAAGGTTCTCTTACTGAATGAATGCACCACATCTCTTTTGGTAAGTTACATTTGTAAGGAAGGTTCTATGACACATTACATTTGTAAGGAAGGTTCTCTTATTGAGTGAATGCAGCACATACTTGGTTGCGTACTCGAATAGATTGTCTGTACTTGTGCACTGGAATAAATTGTCTGAAGGGAATCTAGTGTGCACTTGGTAGCATATTTGTGATACTATTCGATCTACCTTTTACATCCAATATTGTGCTTTCACGATTGGCACCATGCCCATTCTCCCTCCCGGTCAACCCTCAGTGTCTAATTCCACCTACAATTAAACATAAAATGAAACTACTACCAATAAGGGCTTAAAGAGTAGATATTTATGTAGATACCTCCACCAAGGCAAGAAATGTTTGATGGGTCCCATTTCCTTCTCTGCTACCAGAAAGTTCTTTTCTCTCCATGTAGCATAATTGTGGGCATTTGCGGACATTTTCTTGTATAAAAGACCATATTTATAGCATCAGCCCTTGCTGCGGACATGCAGTGTTCCTGATAAACATTTACTGTGTGTGGGAGCCCCTAAGTTACTGTGACATGCAGAGAAAGATGAGGAACTGATAACACATAATATATCCAAGACAAAGCTGTACGAATTAACCATAGAAAATCAGGTATCAGTTGGAAAAACTGAAACCCATAAGGCACTAAACTGCTACACAAGGACTTCTATCTGTACACATTTGCAAAATCATTATACAATAAAGAGAGAGTAAGAGAGATTTCCAGATGCTCACCATTGGTATGCTGTTGATGATGGACTTCCTGTAGTAACGAGTTTTACTCACCACAGGATTACCATTCATCCGTAATAAGCTCAGAGATAACTTTTTTATGATCTACAAATAAAATACAGATTCTGAGTCAATTTGGGGGTGTGTCAACAGTAGTGTGTAAATATCATAGCAAGAACATTTCATACAGACGGTTTCACATGAAGAAGGACATGGTTTTCTTCTCTCTCTCTCTCTCTCTCTCTCTCTCTCTCTCTCTCTCTCTCTCTCTCTCTCTCTCTCTCTCTCTCTCTCTCTCTCTCTCTCTACACAGAAGGGCTTAACAGTAAACCTTGGCAAGACCAAGGTCATGATCTTCCACACCTCCCCCTTGGTGAGGAATGGAGCAGGATTCACAGCCGGCGGTGGACAGATTGAGGTGGTCACTTCCTATGTCTACCTCGGAGTCACATTTACGAGCTTACCTGGCCCCTTCAGCATGAGACAGGCAGCCACCGATAGACTCACACGAGCATATGCAGCTTTAGCCATGTTAGAGCGGAGATGTCACCAGGCACACTTCCAGGAGCCCCGCACGAAGGGGTGGCTATTTGACACACTAGTCCGACCAGCTATGATGTATGCTGCGACAGTTTGGGCCCCAGGCCTCACAGCCACCCAGTGGAGTGCGATCGAGAGGCCCCAGGTACGTATGATCTCGCGACTATTTCGCGGGAAACAGTCGGTACCACATGACATCATCAGGGCAGAGCTAGCTGCACCACCCATGGTAGTAGATGCACTATTCCAGACTATCTGCTTTATTCAGAGGATGAGGGAGCTCCCTACAGACAGACTCACACGCAGAGCTTTTGAGGCATCTATATAGATATCAGAGTCAGGATATGAGAGAGCTTGGTACACTCAGGTTAGAGTATGGTTTGATAGTCATGGGCTTGATATGGACAGATTGCCGCCTTTTCAGTACGACCTAGACTCACCTCAGATCCACCTCTTTCGTCATGAGAGGAATGTTGTGTTGAGACAAGATCTTTGGCAGTGCTACATTAGTCAGACATGGCACACACCACACATGGGATCGAGACTATTGCACTATCGAGACCAGTTCTTAGACATCCTAGCAGACGGTTTCATCCGGCGGCCATGTTACATGGATACTTACATGCCTCATAGCTCGAGGGTAGCGATTGGCCAGTTCAGAGTCTCATCACATAGACTAGAGATTGAGATGGGCAGAGCCGCAGACATTCCCAGAGAGGAGCGGATATGCAGGGTTTGCAGAGTAGAGATAGAGGATGAGGAGCACTTTGTATGCAGATGTAGCGCATATGATAGCATCAGAGGTAGATACGGGACTCTATTTACAGGGCAGCCCACCCTCCGAGAGATCATGGACTCTAGAGACCAGCGACAGCTCGGGCGATTCTTACTAGAGATACAGAGTCACAGAGATTCCCTACTCCAGCCTACTGTAGCAGCCCATACAGGAGGGAGACAGAGTCAGCTCACTGAGTTCTTTATTCCACGACGTGCTACAGCCCTCCCCCCCTCAGCCCACACACCGAGAGGGGTGACTCTTCAGCAGGCTCAGGCTGCTCGAGCTAGGAGACGACCCCGTGCTAGAGGATATCGGGCCCCGAGACATCACCGACATCAGATTGCAGAGATCCAGGCTCGTCACCATGGCGCCATGGAGGAGAGACGATTCCAGATGATGGCTGATCCCGCTGCAGCTATCACGATGGCCCTGACTCCACCTCCACCTATGTATCACATCTTACACCCGCCCACTAGCACAGGATGGAGCTAGTTAGTCGTTTCAGATGCATTCCCATGCTTGTTGTACTACCCCTTTGCATATAGACTGCCATAGATATCGCACTCCATACACCCCCCCCTTTCATGGGTATCTCCACACGCATTTCACGGAGATATGTATCAGCTTTACCAGTTTCTTTTTCAGCACTTTTATCTTCTTTGATAGACACAAGATACACCCATGTACATCGATTTGTCTCATAGGCTGAGTTCGGCCTCCTAATAGACGTAAAAACACTTTCTTTCTTTCTTTCTTTCTCTCTCTCTCTCTCTCTCTCTCTCTCTCTCTCTCTCTCTCTCTCTCTCTCTCTCTCTCTCTCTCTCTCTCTCTCTCTCTCTCTCTCTCTCTCTCTCTCTCTCTCTCTCAGACTCACCTCACATCCACCTCTCTCGTCGTGAGAGGAATGTTGTGCTCAGACAGGATCTCTGGCAGCTCTACATTAGTCAGACATGGCACACAGCACACATGGGATCGAGACTATCGCACTATCGAGACCAGTTCATAGACATACTAGCTGACGGTTTCATCCAGCGACCACGCTACATGGATACTCACATGCCTCATAGCTTGAGGGTAGCGATTGGCCAGCTGAGAGTCTCATCACACCGACTCGAGATTGAGACGGGCAGAGCCGCAGACATTCCCAGAGAGGAGCGGATATGCAGAGTATGCAGAGTAGAGATGGAGGATGAGGAGCACTTTGTATGCAGATGTAGCGCATATGATGGCATCAGAGGCAGATACGAGACTCTGTTTGCAGGGCAGCCCACCCTCCGAGAGATCATGGACTCTAGAGACCAGCGACAGTTCGGGCGATTCTTACTAGAGATACAGAGTCACAGAGATTCCCTACTCCAGCCTACTGTAGCACTCCATACAGGAGGGAGACAGAGTCAGCTCACTGACTTCTTTATTCCACGACGTGCTGCAGCCCTCCCCCCCTCAGCCCACATACCGAGCGGGGTGACTCTTCAGCAGGCTCAGGTATCTCGAGCTAGGAGACGACCCCGTGCTATAGGATATCGGGCCCAGAGACTTCACCGACACCAGATTGCGGAGATCCAGGCTTGTGACCATCGCGCCATGGAGGAGAGACGATCCCAGATGATGGCCGATCCCGTTGCAGCCATCAGGGTGGCCCTGACTCCACCTCCACCTATGTATCACATATTACATCCCACCCACTAACACAGGATGGAGCTAGTTAGTCGTTTTAGATGCATTCTCATGGTTGTTGTACTACCCTTTTGCATATAGACTATCATAGATATCGCACTCCATACACCCCCCACCACTTTCATGGGTATCCCCACATGCATACTACGGAGATCTATATCAGCTTAACCAGTTTCTTTTCAGCACTTTTATCTTTTCTGATTGACAGAAGATACACCCATGTACATCGATTTGTCTCATAGGCCGAGTTCGGCCTCCTAATAGACGTAAAAACACTTTCTTTCTTTCTTTCTTTTCTCTCTCTCTCTCTCTCTCTGTGCACAAATCATCACTAGAGAATCTGTAAAGAAAAGTAGAAACTTCCTATTTAGGCCTCAACCCAAAGAATCATCATCTCCTAGCTTTCCTGAATTTATAAAATTCACCCATGAATAGAGAATAAGGGGGATAAGCATGAGAAACAGACCGGAAATCCAATGAAGAGGGAACTCGATGAGCTTAATAAAAATAAAAGGATTTTCAATTTCATTTAGAAAATGATTATTGTTCTGACTGATCCTTATCCAAATCAATTTGATGGTTCTCGGATTGTCTATTATAGCAGAATCAATGATCTCAACACTGAATGAGATAAAAAAACAGATTGTTTAAATTTTAATAACATGTATGAGTAAAATGACCCTTTCACCCCCTTATAATATTTTCTAATGCAGAACTGCAAAGAAGCACACACAATAAAAGTAGAACTCAAACGTGAGGAACCATAAGATTTGGAAACTTTCAAATTGGCTATAATGAACTTGCTCAGAGCTCTACCAAAATCAAGTGTTCATGAAAAGGAAAGCCTCTTCAATATTCACATGCTTTCAAGAGGCATCATGTATGGGATAAAAAGATACATGTGAGAATATACATAAGGAGTTTTGGCAAAGATCTCAATTCAAAAGGGAAATATTGAAAATATATAAGACTATGTTCTTCTCTGTCCTCTGTCGCTCTAGTCCCTCATACACAAGATACAGGCTCCAAACTTCCTTCTACTTCACTTTTCAAATGATCATAACAGTACAATAAAGTTAGGCCACACATGCATATCATCAATACCCTAAAAGTACGACCAATAGTTAAATTCACTGAATACATCTGCCAACAATAAACCTAGTAAAGGGAGTTGGTGTATGTATGTATGTGGAATTTTCGAGTGCAGCTCGGCTGAACATAATCTCTCACAAACAAGATACTTTCTTCTACTTCACGTCCCAAATGAACATAACAGCACAATAAAGTCAGGCCACACATATGTGCATATCACCAAAAACCTAAAAATTTGACAAATAGTTAGATTGGTTGAGAACATATGTCAACAATAAACCTAGTAAAGGGAGTTGTGTATGTTCGTATATGGATTTTTCGAGTGCAGGTCGGCAAATGTCTGTAGGAGAGCAGGTGTGCTCAAAGGTTGGGATACTGCTGCGATGTCACTGGTGCCTGTACGCCTTCGTTCAGCTATACATATCTATAGTCAGCTGCTTCGTTTTGTCAACTTTCGGCACCTATCCTTTTCACATATCAGGATTAGGGTTTGGTTTTCTTGTGCACCTACCCCAAAGGCTCAGTCTTCTTTTTACATGATGATGACTGCTCAATTGTGTACTTTCCATTTTCTTATGATGCCACAGGTATTAGTTCAATCATGTTTCTTTCTTTCCTGCAACCCATTGCTTCCAGTCTTGAATTCCCAATCAATACTGACAAAATGTTTTCAAGCAGAAACAATAGCAAGTGCTTCTCTTATAGTAGTACTATACTTACGCTTAGCCTTGATTGAAATTAAGCAAGCATAATAAATGAATCGATCCAGTTTATATTCTTTGCTAGGTTGTGCGAGTATGGCACCTACCGCTCTAGAACTCGCATCCACATGTACGTGAAAGGTAGAATTCCAATATGGTACTACTAAAATAGGCATTTTGATGAGATTGGATTTTAATAGAGTAAATGTGTTGTCTTCTATGTCAGTCCATTGCAAGGGTACAATTTTGTTCATGAGCCTAGAGAGTGGCTTAGTGATCTCGGCATGCAATTTTATCAATTTATAGTGATAACCAGTATGTTCTAAGAAACTTTGGATTTCTTTGGCATTGATTGGTTTAAGCATATATAATATTGCTCTAATTTTAGCAAGTTCGAGAGCCATGCCTTTTGCTGAGACTATTTGATCTAGGGGTGTCCCTTTAGTCATCAAAAACTGACATTTATTCAGGTTGCATTTTAGTTTAGCTTCTGTGAAAGCACTTGAACCTGTTTGAGTTGATAAAGAGTGAAGTATTCCACAGGAGTAGAACATCCAATGCCCAAAAAAGTGAAGAAGTCATCCATAAAGATTCTGAAGAATCTGGGCAACAAGGATCAAAAGACTGAATAGACCACTCGATTGAAAGCAGCAGGGGCATTGCATAGTCCAAAAGCCATTTTTGTATAAACATATGTACGTCAAGGTGTTACAAATGAAGTTTTTATCTCGTCCGTTCCATGGATGAACACTTAGTTCTACCCACTAAATCCATCGGATATACAGTGGGCAAAAGAGCTTTCACCTCTATGGACGCAAGAAAAGAAATCAAGGTCAACAAGGTTACAATTTGAGATCGGTTTCAACCCCATTTTCAGAACAGGTTTTGAAAGATGTGGTTAATCACATCTTATATGGTTTCTTTCCAAGTTGGACCATATCTTTAGAAACTCACTTCCCCCTCCTAAAGTCCATGGCTTGTTCTCCAAGCCTAATAGTCTCTACTTGTTCATAATCTTCCTCACAAATAGATACACATCAACATGGATAAGATAAATGTGTGGCTTCCAATCATTCCAAAAGGTCTTGGTCATTAGTGACCTCGAGTTCATTAGATGCTTCTAAGAATATACTGTGTTGTTCTTGAATAATAAAGAAAGAATGAGCATAATCTCCAAGAAATCCTCTTCGATCTAAATGTACTTGCTTCTGCAATTGCCCAGGTAGGTTAACTAAAATGGTATCATTACCTCAATCATGCATAGCTTGGATGTGCCTTAGCCATGGCCTCCCTATGAATAAAGGAAAACCTCCATTGACGTGTAGTAGATTTAGCACCACAAAATCTAAAGAAAAAACCAAGCCTTCCATCTATATAGGTACCTTTTTCTACAATACCAAGTGGTTTATCTCGAACTTGGTCAGCTAAAAGTAATTGTGCTTTGCTTCACCCAAAAATTGGAGTCCTAATATTTTGAGGGTAAAAATCTGGCATCAAATTCATACCTTAACCTCCATCTATGATTTCTCCATTTATAGTCCTTCCATATATAGTGACTAACAGACATGGAATCCTAAAGTCAATTAAAGAGCTTTGCTGATACTTGAGTGAAGTCATCTATAATTAAAGCTTTGAAAGGATCTTTTGGACTGTGCCCATCACTTATTGTAAGCATCCTTGGAGGAAACAATGTTTCTATGATCCCTATGACTTCACTTCTAAATCTATCATCCAATCTCAATAGGTCATATAACGATATCTACTCAAAAGTGTTTTGATGATAGCTGGTGCTGGTAAAGGTAGAGGAGGTTCACTAGTTTGACATAGCCCTTGGTCGAGTTCTTGATTCAGTTCCTCTTTGTGTTACATGTGCAAAATAGGTTCAAAATCAGGAGCAAAATGTGGTGTTACCTTCTCTGGACCATACTTCTGAAAGGAAACAACTTCATGAAGTCGACCAAGTTTAGTTAATATAGTCTTTAGAATTGGACCGAATTGAGGAAATAGGCAGACTTTGTGAAGCCTTCCACTTTTTAGTCAAACATTTTCATACAATGAACCGACTTCATTAAGTTGACCACTTTTCATTTATGAACTTGTACCATTTCCATGAAATAGGCCAACTTCACCAAGTTGTCCACTTTTCATAAGTGGGTCATCTTGACCATTTTTCAAATATGGGGAAACTTCATTATCTTGACCACTTTTCAAAAATTGGTTGGTTTCAACTTGACCACTTTTCAAAAATCGACCGACTTGATTAACTTGACCACTTCTCAAAAACTGGGCAGCTTCAACTTGACCACTTTCCAAAAATTGGTCAATTTCATTAACTTGACCACTTTTCAAGAATTGGTCAACTTCATTAACTTCATGGTTTGAGAAAATCATCCAAACTGCCGAGGTGTACCACTTTCATGTAGTCCACTTTTCCGAGATGAACGGATAGAGTTTGGTGTAGAGAACTATACGGTACCTGGACAGTTACTTGTATTGCCTTCTTCTATATCACTCCACTTGATTGCTTGCTATTTTCCGTTATTGACACAAATAACATTGACTTGATAGGATGGAGCTGGACCATTGGTCCACTTAGTCGTTTTCTCCACCACCATTATCTTTCAAATTCTAATATTTGGTAGAGATTTCTCCTGAAGAAGAGGACTTTCTCATGCCAGCCAGCCCCTCCATCCACAATCCATCGGCTGTCCATCAGCAATCTGCATGCATCACCTTTCACAAAGTAGGCAAGTTCTATCAAAATCTGGTCAACTAAATTTAAGCTATCAAAAAGTAGGACACTTTTAGCCACTTTTAAAACTTGGTTGACTAACTTATAAAATTGGACAATTTCTGCTCAAAAGTACCTAACTTGTAAAATTCGCAGATTTTGGTTCAAGCGTAGGCAACTTGGAAATTGGGCAACTTCGGAAATTGGGCAACTTCGGAAATTGGGCAACTTGGAAAATTGAGCAACTTGGAAAATAAGCAACTTAAAAATTGTTTATTCCTCCCTTCTTGATGAACTCGATCCTCTTGGTTTTCTCCATCTTGGTCCTCTTTGATTCTTCTTCTGTTTCTTGCTCAAGATAACTCCTTGCCTCCTTTCCTACACAAGATAACTCCTTGCCAACAGTTTCCATCTTCATAAAAGTAAAAGGATAATAATACATCAATCAAAAGACTTATCAAACTACCCCTATACAGAGAGTCCCTCATCCTCACATACTTCACATACTACCAGGATATCTCTCCCCCTAGTGCCTTCTCGTTTGAGATGCCTGCCTCTTCGTGTCCCTCTACATCAAGTCTCTAAATGCATGTCGTCTTTGATGTGTCCATTGCTCTCACTTTTTTACCTTCAGAGGAGCAAGGTAATGCTAATCCCTCCGAACTTCAAAGCCGCCACCAATGATCCACTCGTCAACCCCCTCCGCATGCCCCCGGTACCTCGGCTCCACGAGATTTGACTTCCCCACGCACTCCACCACCCCCTCCTACCTCATAGGCCCCCACTTCTGCCACCTCCAAGACATCCCCTACCACTACCATGCCCACCCAGAGTCCACTCTCCTTCTTCATCTTCAGTCTCCATACTCCCCACCCTACTACCGTGGCTTGTGCCCTCGTGCATCTCCATCATCCTCCTCCGCATCCTCTATCAATGTTCCTCGCACTTCACCATGACACCCGTTTGCCCTATTTTGGTCCTGTTTCCCATAGGCATTCCATGAGCCCCACCCATATCCCATCCCCCCCACTTCTTTGGACAAAGAGCTCCTCCCTCAAGCTCCCAACTCTTCCCCTGAAGCTTCACTTCGTGTGCAAGAACCAGCCCCAACACCCGTTTGCCCTGTTTCGATCCTGTTTCCCATTGGCATTCCATGAGCCCCACCCAAATCCCATCCCCCCCCCCCCCCCCCACTTCTTTGGACAAAAAGCTCCCAACTCTTCCCTTGAAGCTTCACTTCGTGTGCAAGAACCAGCCCCAACACCCACCACCCCCTCTTCCCCTACCCTCAACCTCCAAGATTCCATCGCCTCTACCAGTATCCCTCACTCATGCCATCTCCAGTTTCTTTTCAATCCTTGATGAGGCTCTCAGTGCAGGTCACACCACATTGCCTGTCATTTCTTGAGTCTAACGCTAGCCCTCTCATCTCCGCTCCCCTCGACTCTTGGATTTCCTCCTC
The DNA here is from genome assembly GCA_020310875.1 of Ceratopteris richardii. Lineage (NCBI taxonomy): Eukaryota > Viridiplantae > Streptophyta > Polypodiopsida > Polypodiales > Pteridaceae > Ceratopteris > Ceratopteris richardii. Next base: position 25,374,999 of record CM035435.1, on the reverse strand, counting down.
CAGTGTCTCTTGTCCTGTTTGGCTCTCAGAGACGAAAAGCCGTTTAGTGGCGGGCATCTGTAGAACCTCACCTCCTTCTACCAATGATTGATATGTACTTCCCAATGATTGCGGTGTACTTTGCAGTGCTTGAAGTGTACCTTGCACTTGCAAGCACGTATCTTGTACTTGCAAGTATGTATTTTGTACTTGCAAGGATGATACTTGCTGCCAAAGTACTAAGATAAGTTGCATAAGATATGTCAAAGAAAACCCCCTCACAAAAATTTAATTTTGGATGTATTCCTCGACATGTGAAGTGTACAAGCCTTCAGTGCGCAAGTGGCCTAGATTACAGGGTACTTCCTTACTGACATGTAGAATGCACTTTTCTCTTCCTCCCCTTCTCTTTCCACATAGACTTCTCTCTCTTTAGAGTATCTCCTTCTCTGCATGCTTCCCCAAAGGCATATCCCATGTAATCTCCAACCACTCATACAAAGTTACTCTTCACCCCTCTCTCATGGATTCGGACAGCTTCTCCACTCTCGTCTCCCTAGTTTCCATGTAGATAAGACCTCTAGAAGGGATCAGCCCAAAGCATGATCATGGAAGGACAAGGAGTGTCATGCAGACCAAGACCAGGTATCCTTTAAAAAGGGGATCTTTGTAAGAGAGAGATACACACTCTGGTAGACATATACATCGACGACTCCACACACACATATGTGCTGGCCTATACTTCCTTCTCTACTGGTCTCCATCGACCTTGGCAGGGCTCAGGTGAATCTTGATTTCCTTGCTCATATCTTGGACTTCATTGCGTGCCATGTGGCTTGCTCTTTTGATCTGAAGCATTGGTCAAGCTACCCAAGTGCCCAGGAAGGTGTAGCTGATACACCCATCAAGGATCCTGATTATCAGTTCTTGCAGGCTCCATGTTATCATCTGATCTGCACTTCCTACCATCATACTTGGCTTCACTTATCTGTACTTGTCTCCCCCTGTACTGCATTCTCTGTCTCGTCCCCCCTACTGTTTGTACTTGGCCCCACCTCTCTCCAATGGTGTATCTCATTGCATTCTCTGTCCTGTTGATTATCATATCCTTATTGCATCCAAAGTACTCATAAATGTACTCATCTTGTAAACTATGCTATTAAGGTTATTAAGGGAAGTTCCGTTACATCTATAAGAGGTTTTGTATGGTTGCATCTGTACTTGGATCTGTATTTGCACACTTGTCAGAGTGAGGCCAAAGCGTGAATGAATCTCGTGTCTACTTGTAGGCAAATTTGCCACACCATTCAACCTCATCCACATTCTCCCTACCAATCAATCCCTGGTGTCCAATTTAACCTACAACCTTGCATAATCATCCTTTCTAACATCAAATTTCTTTGCAATAGAAAGTGATGAAAATTTTAAAGCTACCTAAGACAGCAGTGGAGTATGTACATATTGCAGGTTTTTTACTTCTACAGCTTAAAGAGGTAGTTAATGATATGAAGAAGCAGCCCAACAAGTAGATAAGGCAAGAGCACCTGAACTAAGCTTAACTTTACAAAGATGGAAGTTTGGGGGGAAGGAAAGTAATCAAGAATATCTTATGATTTTCTTTTTTTTTTAAGGAAAAAGAAAAGAAAAAAAAAAACATATATGAATTACGAGTATAATCATTCATTAAGTCGGTATATACAGTTCGATGAAATTATTGTCGGGAATTGAAAAAAATAACCCCATCAAAAATGAATTCACTGACACATTTAGTGTACTCAAAAAATACCATCTACCTCATCACCTTGAAATAGAGAGACCATCAGAGGTCAAAGAGAGGCATTCATAGCATTAGGACTTTAAGCATGTGCAAAACAGATCAGAAATACAACAAGCCTTCACCATTAGAAAAAAAAAAAAGTTGAACTGCGAATAAAGCCCTGCTATCAGAAATATCCCAAAATTATGCTCAAAATCGAACACATGCAACACATGGACTCAGTGTTTCCGAGATGATATTATTTGCTCTTTACTCTACACCGAAAGAGTACTTCAGATGCAAGTATGCTATTTCATACTATCTGCTGCATGTATTCCATCAATGGTAAACTCGTAAGGTCTTTTGTTGCAACTTCTAGACTATATTTACTTGCATTGATATGCATAAAGACATGCTTCAGAAAGCCATACTATTGCTTTCAAATAGTAGACAACCTCATTGCAGAAATCCTAAAAGAAAACACCAAATTTTCAAGTGATATTCTTAAGTACTGTAAGCAGCACGGATCTTTATGAATGAACAAAATAGACTTAAAAGGCCTCACCTTTAGAGCATCCTCATCATCTATCTTGTTATTTGATATATCAAGGGACAGCAAATTCTTGCACTCCTGCATTCACGAATACATTCAAAACTATAATCCATTATGCCACCTCTACAGAATCAGCTAGCTTTCTTGGAAAAAATACCTACCAAAAGGTGAGAAACATCATCCTCTGTACGGATGTAGTTTCCAGAAACGTTCAGCTGCCGGAGCAGTGGACATCCTGCTAGACCTTGGATTCGCCTAATCTAAAGGATGAAATAAACATGCAGTCATCCCAACTTTGCATCTTGTTTGCTCTCTCTCTCTCTCTCTCTCTCTCTCTCTCTCTCTCTCTCTCTCTCTCTCTCTCTCTCTCTCTCTCTCTCTCTCTCTCTCTCTCTCTCTCTCTCTCTCTCTCTCTCTCTCTCTCTCTCTCTCTCTCTCTCTCTCTCTCTCTCTCTCTCTCTCTCTCTCTCTCTCTCTCTCTCTCTCTCTCCGACAGGAGGCAAAGAAAAACAACCACCATGAGGAGACCCACACAGTACACACCACCATTGAGGAGGAGCGGATGCGTAGGCCCGAAGGCTCAATGTCCACGTCTCCGGCCTCAGAGAGACAGACGGATCACCAGAGAAGGACGGGTGTCGCTTGTGCACACTACTTGGATATCGCGCAAAACCCTCTTCCTTTCACCCAAGCCTGGAGAGCAGGACGAGACACCACACGGAGAAGAGCAATTATCCTTCCGTTCTCGGATGACGCAAGGAGGAGAGACTTCCTGAGACGATGAGCAATACTACGCACCACATCGGGCACCCCGATCTATTTGGATGATGACCTCACACGGATGCAGGTAGAGCACAGACGTGCATGCATGCCGCATGCCCTCCAAGCCGGACGGGATGGACATCGTGCCCTATACAGAGACGGTCGTGTCATCATTGATGGCCGACCCATTGACTAGGGATTCGTGGCCTATGAGAGAGCCCAGCAGGAGGTGTGCATTGCAGTCTGGAACTGCAATGGATCTTCGTGGACACATCCAGGGGGTCTCGAGGAGATGATGGAGGGCATAGACATGATCTTCTTCACAAAAACACACAAGAGTCTGGGGAGGAGCCTACCGAGGATTGAGGGCTATATGTGGGAGTCAGCTCACTGCTGACACATGCAACAGCACACCACACGAGGATCAGGAGGAGTAGCCGTGCTCTATAGACAGTCGCTACAGCGCAGGATACAGGTGGTAGTCAGAGATCCAGAGGCACGTTTCATGTGGATACGCCTCCAGCTATCAGAGGAAAGAGAAGCATATTTCACCATCTGCTATATTGCACCCATCGGCTCACGCTTCATACATTCCCCCGAGCAGCCCTCAGGGGGGGAGGGATCAGACACATCGCCATATGACTGCCTCAGTGACACCATTATGGAGTATACCGGGATGGGCGAAGTCTTCCTTGTAGGAGACTTCAATGCCCGCACTCAGAGCCACCAGTGTGATATCTACGACTTTGAGGACCATGAGATGCTTCGCACCATAGAGGAAATCTCTACACTCAGAGCGTCAACCGACACTGCCACACCCACCTCGTACGGCCGAGACCTACTCAAGCTGGGAGCAGCACACCGTCTCATTATATAAAATGGGATGGCGACCTGGCCCACCTCGAGTGGTCTCACCTCCATCCCACCCACGATACCGCATGGAGGCAGTGTGGTAGACTATGTTATCGGACCCCCGGAGGTGACTCATCTCATCACCTCATTCACCATCCCACCCATACCGTCATATCTCGCCCTATCCATACGCGGCTCACCATGCATACCCGCCACCATACAGCCACATGCCCATACCACCATTCACTTTAAGCATAAGCTAGTACATATCTATAGCTCCCATGTTCGAGAGCGCATCTACTCCCTTGATCCCTCCGCCCCATTGGACACCCTCACCGCCCACTTCTCCTCGATCCTCCACACATCCGCTACTCTCAGCTTTCCATACACCATCCATAGCACTGCACATTCGACACGGCTAGGGCATACACCTCAGAATAGGTGGTACGATGAGGAGTGTAGACGACTATACCGACATCTCAGAGCATAGAGTATCTTGGGATCCATCACAGAGAGGAAGGCACGACGACAGATGCGAACCCTCACACGCCGGAAGAGGCGAGCTTTTGAGGAGCGACAGAAGGCAGAGTTGTTTGACCTTCTCATGAGTAGGGATTGCGCCACCGCGCGGAGGGCCCTCAGTGAGCCACGCCCACCTACACCCATAGCAAATCCTCAGACTTGGCACACCTACGCCCAGAGGTTATATGACGTCCCAAGATAGCCACTATTGCTGATCCCTCCCACACCACGTCCTGTGATATCCACCCTATTCACAACAGGCATGGTACGACAAGCCATCCATAGGCTATAACATGGCCGTTCAGCAGACCACACGGGACTATAGGGCGAGCACTTTATATACGCCATAGATGCAGTCTCCCACCTGATCGCCCATCTCTTCAACTGTGCTTTGGTTGAGGGATTACCTCACTCGTGGACTATGCATACCATTGCTCCTATCCATAAGTCTGGCGATATGAAGGACCCAGGGAACTACAGGACTATTATGATAGGCCAGATCCTCGCCAAGATCTATTGGGCAATACTAGAGGCACAACTCAGTATATACACTGAGGCAACTGGGATCAGAGCACCAAGGCAGGCAGGCTTCCGCCGCACTTTCTCCACCATCGACCACATCTTCATACTTCGTTGCTTGATTGAGAGCATGAAGGCGAGGAAGCGGAGACTATACTGTTGCTTTGTGGATTTCCACAAAGCCTTCAACATGGTCCCTTGAGAGAGACTACTACGGAGACTCCAGGAGTTGCAGCTACCATCAAAAGTTGATTGAGAGCGCGAAGGCCAGGAAGCGGAGACTATACTGTTGCTTTGTGGATTTCCGCAAAGCCTTCGACATGGTCCATCGAGAGAGACTACTACGGAGACTTCAGGAGTTGCAGCTACCATCAGACATGCTATGGGCCATCCATGCTTTGTATGCATGAGTCACAGGCAGGGTGCGCTGCCCTGACGGCCTATCAGACAGCCTTGTTAGCACCATTGGTGTGAAACAAGGTTGCCCTCTCTCACCCACTCTCTTCGGTCTCTACATCGACAACATCACGAAGTATATACAACAAGCAAGAGCGCTAGGGGAGGACTTCGGAGGTATGCCAGTACACATCCTATTATATGCTGATGACATTGTTTTGCTTTCAGAGTCACAGGAGGGGTTGCAGTCTTATTTTCAAGCGCTCGATACCTTTTGCATGGAGAGAGGACTCACATTGAAACTTGGCAAGACCAAGGTCATGATCTTCCATACCTCCATGACAGTACGCCATCGTGCCTCCTTCACCGGAGCTTGAGGACAGATAGAGGTAGTGGACTCCTACGTCTACCTAGGTATCACCTTCTCGGGCAGCACAAGGGTATTCTTCATGGCACAGGCAGCGAGAGATAGATTGACACGAGGCTATGCGACACTTGCAGGATTGGAGAGACGCTGCTTTCAAGCACATTTTCAGGAGCCCCGGACTAAGGGGTGGCTCTTTGATACTCTAGTGACACCCCCATTGATGTATGCAACGGCAATATGGGCACCAACGATCATAGAGGCGATGTGGACGCGGATTGAGAGGCCCCATGTCACCATGATCTCACGCTTACTCTGCAGCAAGCCCTCCGTTCCACATGACATTATACGAGCCGAGCTTGGCACACCACCGATGCTAGTGAAGGCCCTCTTTCAGCTGGTGACCTTGATTCTAAGAGTATCAGAGCTCCCCACCAATAGACTCACGAGGCTTGTATTTGACACCTCTAGACATTTGGCAGAGACGGGGCATGAGAGTGTATGGTATGCACAGACCTACCGATGGTTAGCAGACCATGGCATGCGCATTACAGATCTCCCCCCTTCTCAGTATGACCTCTCTTCCCCCTACATTACCCTCTCTCGTTCGGAGAGGAACACGATCATCGGTCATGACCTACTACATATACACATCAGGGAGACATGGATAGCACCACATGAGCCTCTTCCCACAAAGAGGCAACACTACAGAGAGCACTTCCGGACTGTGATAACGGATGGTTTCATTCAGAGACCACGATACATGGATACATACATGGCACAGCAAAGAGAGTAACCATTGGGCAGCTCAGAGTATCATCATTCAGAGACCGCGATACATGGATACATACATGGCACAGCAGAGAGAGTAACCATTGGGCAGCTCAAAGTATCATCACACTACCTTGAGATTGAGGTTGGGCGTACCACACATACCCCGAGGGATGAGAGATTATGCAGGATGTGCCGAGAGGAGGTGGAGGATGAGGAGCACTACACATGCAGATGCCAGGCATATGGGGACATCAGAGACCGCTACCCATCGCTCTTTAGGGGGGCCAGAGAGATCTAGGCTTTATTGGAGACGGAGGACGAGCGCCCTCTAGGTCGTTTCCTAGAGCTCCGGCGCCGCCGTGCATCACTTCTCCAGCAGCAGATGAAGATACACCTGACCCCCCAGACTTATATTATAGATTTTTTTAGATCCAGGACTACCCAAGGACCCAGATCGATGCGAGGTGTCACATTACAGAGAGTAGAGCAGCTTAGACGACAGCCTCGACGATATAGACCCCCACTCCAGAGAGCCCGTCCCCACCAGAGAGAGATTCAGGCAATTCATGCACGCCATGACATGGAGATATGGAGACGTCAGCAGCGCACCCCTTTCGATCTCGATGTGTAGAGCATTTTGAGGATCGCCACGTTGCCCTACCCACCGATGCATTATATCCTACACCCACTCCAGACATTTAGAGGGTTATGACACCACTGAGCCTCCCCTCCCTATGCATATCATATTTGTATCTCACCTATTGAGCATATAGAGTGCATGCCCATAGCACCCCACACCCTTGACCCCAACTATTATCCACTCCTTTTATACTCTGTTTTGTACTCACACTTTATTTTCCTTTTGGGATCACAGTGGATTCGTTGATAATGATGTATATGTTTTGTCTCATAGGCCGATTTTGGCCTCTAATAGACGCTAAAAAGTCTCTCTCTCTCTCTCTCTCTCTCTCTCTCTCTCTCTCTCTCTCTCTCTCTCTCTCTCTCTCTCTCTCCCTCCCTCCCTCCCTCCCTCCCTCCCTCCCTCCCTCCCTCCCTCCCTCCCTCCCTCCCTCCCTCCCTCCCTCCCTCCCTCCCTCCCCCTCTCTCTCTCTCTCTCTCTCTCTCTCTCTCTCTCTCTCTCTCTCTCTCTCTCTCTCTCTCTCTCTCTCTCTCTCTCTCTCTCTCTCTCTCTCTCTCTCTCTCTCTCTCTCTCTCTCTCTCTCTCTCTCTCTCTCTCTCTCTCTCTCTCTCTCTCTCTCTCTCTCTCTCTCTCTCTCTCTCTCTCTCTCTCTCTCTCTCTCTCTCTCTCTCTCTCTCTCTCTCTCTCTCTCTCTCTCTCTCTCTCTCGCCCCCCCACCTCCTCTGTCGCCCATCAGCTCCACCCTAAACATCCGGCCCCCGAGACCTCCCAAGTTGCCTCTACTGCCACTGCACCCCTCCCGATCCCTCTCTCGCCATGCCCCCACCACCCCATCGCCTAACAATCTAACCTTAACCATCACCATGCCTAACCTAACCCTAACCGTAAACCAAAACCCTAACCTTAAATCCCAACCCTAACCCTAAATCCGAACCCTAACCCGATCTCTAACCCTAACCCTAAATCCCAACCCTAACCCGAATCCTAACCCTAGCCCTAATACCATTTGCCATTTAGTGCTCTCTCTCTCTCTCTCTCTCTCTCTCTCTCTCTCTCTCTCTCTCTCTCTCTCTCTCTCTCTCTCTCTCTCTCTCTCTCTCTCTCTCTCTCTCTCTCTCTCTCTCTCTCTCTCTCTCTCTCTCTCTCTCTCTCTCTCTCTCTCTCTCTCTCTCTCTCTCTCTCTCTCTCTCTCTCTCTCTCTCTCTCTCTCTCTCTCTCTCTACCCGAGCCCTAATCCTAAACCTTGAAATGGCTCCCATGGACCGGAAGGAAGTGGACTACCTTATTGCTAAAGCTCTCAAAGAGGCCAAAAAGGAAGCAGACCGCAACCTCAATATGGAGATACGAAAGATGATCGAAAAGTTCAAAGGACTCGAAGAACAAGTAATGAATAAAGTCAAAGGACTGGAAGAACAAGTGAAGACTCACAGAAGAAAGAGACCATTGGAGGACAGCTTATGAGCACATGAAAGAAGAGGGGGAGATCTCCAATGTGGAGATACTCAAGGAAGAAATAAAGAGGGAAATCAAAACGGAGGTAGAATCTACTCGAGAGTCATGGGTGGAAGTAGTACACAAAAGGGTTCAGAAGGAAGTTAGAGAAGACGTGCAGAAAGAAGAGCTCACACGAGTCCAGGACACACTTGAGGAGGAGAGGCTTCGACACACTCGAAAACTTCACATTCGGATTACAGGCCTACCCGAAGGGGTGTCACCGGGGGCAGACGCCACTGACATTTGTCGTCGACTTGGATACGAGAGCATGCCCTATACAGACGCATGGAGGGTTGGGAGGGATACATTGCGTTCGCGAGAACTCATCCTCAAGATGAGTTCCGAGGAGGCACGGACCGCCTTTTTTAGACGTCGATCAGTACTACGTGGACTACCCGGAAGCACCCTCTACATGGACGAGGACCTCACGCATATGCAGGTGGCACACCGACGCGCTTGCATGCCACAGATACTCCAGGCACGTCGAGAGGGGAGGAAGGCCTTTTACCGCGATGGTAAGGTCTTCATAGATGGACGCCCTATCAAATAGGGCCATGCGGCCTATGAGACATCACTACACCAGGCGATTACACTCAAAGGAGCAGTGTGGAACTGCAACGGGTCACTTTGGACGCGACCAGACAGAGTCGAGGAGATCCTCGCATCACATGACTTTGCGTGCATTACAGAGACACACGAGAGCCCAGAGAGAGGTTTACCACGCATTGCAGGTTTTCATTGGGAATCTGCATTCAGGACCACGACGAGACAGAGTACGGCACGAGGATCGGGAGGAGTGGCCATCGTATTTCGACAAGAGATACAGAGCCGGATCCATATTATAGTTAGAGATGAGGAGGCACGATACATGTGGGTTCGCATGGAGATAGCAGAGGGCAGCTCGATTTACATTGCTATATGCTACTTCCCACCAGGCGGCTCTCGATACGCAGAACACGATCTTGGGGGACCGATCCAAGATAGAGACTCACCATACACAGCGCTTTCAGATGAGATACTACATTACAGCACACTAGGTGAAGTCTTCCTTATGGGGCACTTCAATGGCCGCACTCAGTCGCATCAGTGCGAGGCATACGACATGGATCACCCACATCTCATGAGGGCCAGAGACCCTGTTGAGATTAGCACGAGCAGAGTATCGGCAGATACGGGTAAGGACACCACCGGCTATGGAAGACATCTACTCGAGCTAGGCAGCCGACATCATCTCGTTATATATAACGGGATGAATCGTTGGCCAGGTTCAAGCGGACTTACTTGCTTCCCTCACGGGGGAGGTGAGAGCACAGTCGACTACATTTTGGGTACTACCTCTGGAGCTTCACTCATCCCTTCACTTAGTATTGGACGACGCCCACTCGGTGCTGACCACACATTTATCACATTCACACTCTCATCTCCGATTCCATTAGACCCTCCCTCACCCACTGAGATACATACCACGATACACTTCACACACGAGCTCTCACATGTTAATGCACACCATTTACACACCCGCCTACTCTCCCTCGATCCATTCTCACCTTTGGACACACTTACATCACATATCACCTCCATCCTACAGGACTCAGCTCTCCGAAGCTTCCCACACTGCACACACATGCACCCTCCACGCACAGGATCCATGCCCCAGAACCGTTGGTATGATGCAGATTGTCGTGAGCTGCGTAAACACCTACGGATTTTAGAACATAGAGGAGATATTACACACACACAGGCACAGCGTCGCATGCAGAGCCTTACTCGCCGCAAACGGCGAGATTGGGAGGAGAGACAGTATTGGGATATTTACCATTTGCTCATGAGTCGAGACAGTGTAGTGGCATGGCGACATTTGAGAGAGAGGAGACAGCAGACACCTATCCGAGACCAGAGCACTTGGCATAGCTATGCACGGAGCCTATACGAGATCCCAGACAAGCCTCCCATTCCCAGACCGCAGAGCTCATGTCCTACTACCTCTGACTTCTTCACACCCACTATGGTGGGACGCGCTATTGCCCGGTTGCAGCATGGAAGGGCCCATGATCATTTCGATTTACAGGCAGAGCACCTCATCTATGGAGGCACGACTCTCGCACCGCTCATTGCCCATCTCTTCAACCGTGCATTGGTTGAAGGGTTCCCAGTCTCATGGACTGAGCACACCGTCTCATGGACTGAGCACACCATAGTGCCCATTCATAAGTATGGTGATACTATGGATCCAGCTACATATCGGACGATCATGATTGGCCCTATATTGGCCAAGTTATATGGGGCGGTACTAGAGACAGAGTTGAGTACTCTCGCTGAGAGGAAGGGCATCAGGGCTCCAGGACAGGCAGGTTTCAGACGAGATTACTCTACCATTGACCACATCTTCACTCTGAGATGCCTGATCGACCAGGCAAGGGTGAGGAAGAGGAGATTATATTGTTGCTTTGTGGACTTCCGCAAAGCATTTGACACTATTCCCAAGGATCGACTCTTCAGACGATTAGTTGATATCGGAGCTCCGGAGGAGACGATATGGGGGATCTACTCCTTATACGAGAGAGTATCTGGTAGAGTCAGATGTCCAGGGGCCTTATCTGATCCACTTGCTAGCACTATCGGGGTGAAGCAAGGATGCCCTCTCTCATCCACCCTCTTTGGTCTTTACATTGATGAGATAGTGGACTTCATACAGCAGCAGGGGGGAGATGGCATTGAGGTACACGGGTCCATATTCTTTTATACGCTGATGATATTGTATTGGTTTTGAGTCTACAAAAGGTCTACAACATCATCTACACAGCCTAGATGACTTTTGCAGACACATAGGGTTATCTGTGAACCTTGGTAAAACCAAGGTCTTGATCTTTCATACATCAGCACATGTACGCAGACATAGTTTGTTCACAACAGCAGGTGGACCGATCGAGGTGGTCGGATCATATGTTTACTTGGGGGTGACATTTACAGCAGCATCAAGGGTCTTCTCTATGGCTCAGGCAGCCCGTGACCGCATCACACGTGGGTACACAGCACTAGCTTTGACGGAGAGACAGTGCCACCAGGCATATTTTCAGGAGCCCCGCACAAAGGGGTGGCTCTTTGACACTTTGGTTATGCCAACGCTCATGTATGGGGCAGCCATATGGGGACCAAGATTAGCTACATCAGTATGGACAGCATTAGAGAGGCCACAGATCCTCATGATTGCCAGACTTATCCGCAGCAAACCTTCAGTACCACATGATATCATTAGAGCAGAGCTCGGTGCACCACCGATGCTAGTTGAGGCACTATTCCAGACAGTATGCCTATTACACAGACTTCGGAGCATGGATACAGAGCGCATTGCTTATCGTGCTTTCGAGGGATCACGTGATATGGCATTTGCAGGCGACACCTCCTCATGGTATGCACAGACACGAGACTGGCTTGCCCACCATGGCTTTGACATAGACAGGCTACTACCACTACAGTACGACTCTCATGCACCCACCTACTCGCTCTCTCATCAAGAGAGGAATAGGATCATTCGTCAGGAGATATGGCATACATACATACAGAGGACATGGGTGAGCCCTAGGGGTACATTGCCACCGAAAATGCTCTACTACCACGAGCATCTTCTACATATATCGGGCACGGGCTTCATCGAGATTCCGAGATACATGCACATCTACCTTCCCCACCACCTACGAGTCGTCATTGGGCAGCTCCGAGTTTCATCACATCAGCTCGAGATTGAGAGGGGTCGGTCCAGGGGAGTCCCCCGTGAGGAGAGGTGGTGCCCAATATGCCAGACAGAGGTAGAGAGTGAGGAGCATTTTGTTATCAGATGTCCAGCATACTTAGACCTACGAGCACAGTTCCAGATCGAGGAGTCATTCCAGCTGTGCATGACTATGGGAGACCAGAGACGCTTGGGACGCTTTCTCACAGCAGCATACGAGAGGCGAGAGCGGTCACTACAGCCCATACATCAGCCACGGGTGAGTACCCAGCAGACCATTACCCAGTTCTTTCAGCGAGTTGAGCTACATCAGAGAGGTCCATCTATAGGGCTCACGCTCCACCAGGCAGCAGCACAGAGAGCACGGCGCCGACCACGCATGGGCGGATATCGTCGTCCACGACTATATAAGGAGGATATCTCACGCATCAGGATTGCCTACGACCACATGATGGAGCATAGGCATACCACCACCCCGTGGGTTGTCTTCCTTCAGGAGGCACTCAGACCACCACCGATGTACCACATACTACACCCACCTCCACCCATCACCAGTAGCTAGGGCGTTTTACTCACATTTTGAGATCCCCCATGTATTAGGTGGCCACTATCTGCAGAGTCAGAGCCACGTCTCCCCAGCCTTTTCCAGCCCTATATAGCTTTGTGTAGCGATATACTTTTTTATTTCACTTTATCTTCTACACAGGGTTACTACACTTGTACATGGTTTTTGTCTCATAGGCCAAGTTTGGCCTCCAGAAGACGTTAATATGACTTTCTTTCTTCTTTCTCTCTCTCTCTCTCTCTCTCTCTCTCTCTCTCTCTCTCTCTCTCTCTCTCTCTCTCTCTCTCTCTCTCTCTCTCTCTCTCTCTCTCTCTCTCTCTCTCTCTCTCTCTCTCTCTCTCTCTCTCTCTCTCTCTCTCTCTCTCTCTCTCTCTCTCTCTCTCTCTCTCTCTCTCTCTCTCCATACAGCCACGAGCCCGTACCACCATTCACTTTAGACATGAGCTAGCACATATCTATAGCTCCCATGTTCGAGAGCGCATCTACTCCCTTGATCCCTCTGCCTCCTTGGACACCCTCACCGCCCACTTCTCCTCGAACCTCCATACATCCGCTACTCTCAGCTTCCCATACACCACCCAAAGCACTGCACATCCGACACGGCTGGGGCATACACCCCAGAATAGATGGTACGATGAGGAGTGTAGGCGACTATACCGACATCTCAGAGCACAGAGTATCTTGGGATCCATCACAGAGAGGGAGGCACGACGACAGATGCGAGCCCTCACACGCCGGAAGCAGCGAGCTTTCGAGGAGCGACACGAGGCAGAGTTGATCGACCTTCTCATGAGTAGGTATTGTGCCACCGCGTGGAGGGCACTACGTGAGCCACGTCCACCTACACCCATAGCAGATCCTTCGACTTGGCACACCTACGCCCAGAGGTTATATGACGTCCCAGGACAGCCACCATTACCGATTCCTTCCACACCGCCTCCGGTGATATCCACCCTCTTCACAGCAGGCATGGTACGACAGGCCATCCAGCTACAGCATGGCCGTTCAGCAGACCACACGGGGCTACAGGGAGAGCACTTTATATACGCAGCAGATGTAGTTTCCCACTTGATCGCCCATCTCTTCAACCGTGCTTTGGTTGAGGGATTACCCGACTCATGGACTATGCATACCATTACGCCTATCCATAAGTCCGGCGATATGATGGACCAAGGGAACTACAGGACTATTATGATAGGCCATATCCTGGCCAAGATCTATGGGGCAGTACTAGAGGCAGAGCTCAGTACACACGCTGAGGCAGCGGGGATCAGAGCACCCGGCCAGGCAGGCTTCCGCCGCACTTTCTCCACCATCGACCACATCTTCGTGCTTCGTTGCTTGATTGAGAGCGCGAAGGCGAGGAAGCAGAGATTATACTGTTGCTTTGTGGATTTCCGCAAAGCTTTCGACATGGTCCCTCGAGAGAGACTACTACGGAGGCTCCAGGAGTTACAGCTTCCATCAGACATGCTATGGGCCATCCACGCTTTGTATGCACGAGTCACAGGCAGGGTACGCTGCCCCGGTGGTCTATCAGACAGCCTTGTTAGCACCATTGGTGTGAAACAAGGTTGCCCTCTCTCACCCACTCTCTTCGGTCTCTACATCGACGAGATCACGGAGTATATACAGCGAGCAGGAGGGCGAGGAGGAGACCTCGGAGGTACGCAAGTACATATCCTATTATATGCTGATGACATTGTCATGCTCTCAGAGTCACAGGAGGGGTTGCAGTCACATTTACAGGCGCTCGATACCTTTTGCATGGAGAGAGGACTCACAGTGAACCTTGGCAAGACCAAGGTCATGATCTTCCATACCTCCAGGACAGTACGCCATCGCGCTTCTTTCACAGCAGATGGAGGACAGATAGAGGTAGTGGACTCCTACGTCTACCTAGGTATCACCTTCTCGGGCAGCACAGGGGTATTCTCCATGGCACAGGCTGCGAGAGATAGATTGACGCGAGGTTATGCGGCACTTGCAGGATTGGAGAGACGCTGCTTTCAAACACATTTTCAGGAGCCCCGGACTAAGGGGCGGCTCTTTAACACTCTAGTGACACCCGCATTGATGTACGCAGCAGCAGTATGGGCACCAGGGATCACAGAGGCGATGTGGACGCAGATTGAGAGGCCCCAGATCACCATGATATCACGTTTGCTGCGCAGCAAGCCCTCCGTTCCACATGACATTATACGAGCTGAGCTTGGCACACCACCGATGCTAGTGGAGGCCCTCTTCCAGTTGGTGACCTTTATTCTGAGAGTCAGAGAGCTCCCCACTAGCCGACTCACCAGGCTTGCATTTGAGAGCTCTAGACATTTGGCAGAGACAGGGCATGAGAGAGTATGGTATGCACAGACTTACCGATGGTTAGCAGACCATGGCATGAGCATTACGGATCTCCCCCTTTTCAGTATGACCTCTCTTCCCCCCACATTACCCTCTCTCGTTCGGAGAGGAATAGGATCATCCGTCAGGACCTACTACAGATACACGTCAGGGAGACATGGATAGCACCACGGGAGCCTCTTCCCACAAAGAGGCAACACTACAGAGAGCACTTCCTGACTGTGACAGCGGATGGTTTCATTCAGAGACCACGATACATGGATACATATATGGCACCAGCTGAGAGAGTGGCCATTGGGAAGCTCAGAGTATCATCACACCAACTAGAGATTGAGATTGGGCGAGCCACACATACCCCCAGGGATGAGCGATTATGTAGGATATGTAGAGAGGAGGTGGAGGACGAGGAGCACTACACATGTAGATGCCAGGCATATGAGGACATCAGAGACCGCTACCCACAGCTCTTAGGGGGCCTAGAGAGATCAGGGCTTTATTAGGGACAGAGGACCAGCGCCCTCTAGGTCGTTTCCTAGTAGAGCTCCAGCACCGTCGTGCATCACTCCTCCAGCAGCAGATCGAGATACACCTGACCCCACCCCCCCTCAGACTTATATTACAGATTTTTTCAGACCCACATACACTCGAGGGCCCAGCTCGATGCGGGGTGTCACATTACACAGAGCAGAGGAGCTTAGACGACAGCGTCGACGACCGAGACCCCTTGTCCAGAGAGCTCGTCCACATCAGAGAGAGATTCAGGCGATTCACGCACGCCATGACATGGAGATACAGAGACGTCAACAGCGCACCCCTATCGATTTGGACGCCCAGAGCATTTTGAGGATCGCCATGATGCCTTACCCACCGATGCATTATATCCTACACCCACTCCAGGCATTTAGGGGGTTGTGATACCATCGAGCCTCCCCTCCCTATGCATATCATATTTGTATCTCACCCATTGAGCATATAGAGTGCATACCCATAGCACCCCACACCCTTGATACAAGCTACTATCCCTCCTTTTATACCCGTTTGCAGTACTCGCACTTTATTTTCGTTTTGGATCACAGTGGATCATACTGATGTATATGTTTTGTCTCATAGGCCGATTTTGGCCTCTAATAGACGTTAAAAAGTCTTTCTCTCTCTCTCTCTCTCTCTCTCTCTCTCTCTCTCTCTCTCTCTCTCTCTCTCTCTCTCTCTCTCTCTCTCTCTCTCTCTCTCTCTCTCTCTCTCTCTCTCTCTCTCTCTCTCTCTCTCTCTCTCTCTCTCTCTCTCTCTCTCTCTCTCTCTCTCTCTCTCTCTCTCTCTCTCTCTCTCTCTCTCTCTCTCTCTCTCTCTCTCTCTCTCTCTCTCTCTCTCTCTCTCTCTCTCTCTCTCTCTCTCTCTCTCTCTCTCTCTCTCTCTCTCTCTCTCTCTCTCTCTCTCTCTCTCTCTCTCTCTCTCTCTCTCTCTCTCTCTCTCTCTCTCTCTCAGGGGAGCAGTGTGGAACTCAGGGGTCGCCACTCAGGGGAGTAGTGTGGAACTGCAATGGAGCACTTTGGACACGGCTAGACCGACTGGAGGAGATCCTAGATATGCATGACTTTGCTTGCATCACAGAGACTCATGAGAGCCCCGAAAGAAGCCTCCCACACATTGCAGGCTTTCATTGGGAATCTGCATTCAGGGCCACGACAAGACAGAGTACAGCACGAGGATCAGGGGGAGTCGCCATCATATTTAGACAGGAGATACAGAGCCGATCCACATCATAGGTAGAGATGAGGAGGCACGATACATGTGGGTTCGCATGGAGATAGCACCGGAGAGCTGGGTCTACATTGCCATATGCTACTTCCCACCAGGGGGATTTAGATATGCAGGATATGACCATGGGAGACCGACTCGGGACAGAGATTCACCATACACAACACTTTCGGATGAGATACTACATTACAGCACCCTAGGTGAAGTCTTCCTCATGGGGGACTTCAACGGCCGCACCCAGTCACATCAGTGCGAGTCATATGCTATGGAGCATCCACAGATCATGAGGAGCAGAGATCCAGTCTAGACAGGGACCAGCAGAGTATCAGCAGATATGGGTCAAGACACCACCGGGTATGGAAGACATTTACTTGAGCTAGGCGGTCGACATCGTCTCGTTATATATAACGGGATGCACCGTTGGCTAGGCTCAGGTGGACTTACTTGCTTCCCTCACAGGGGAGGCAAGAGCACGGTTGACTACATTTTGGGTACCATTTCTGGAGCTTCACTTATTCCCTCACTTAGTATTGGACGACGTCCACTCGGTGCTGACCAAACATTTATCACGTTCACACTTTCATCTCACTTTCATCTCATATTGCATTAGACCCTCCCACACTCATTGAGCCACACACCACAATACACTTCACACACGAGCTCTCACATGTTTATGCACACCACTTACACACCCGCCTACTCTCCCTTGACCCACTATCACCACTAGACACACTCACATCGCAGATCACCACTATCCTACATGACTCAGCCCTACAAAGCTTTCCACACCACACACATACACACCCTCCACGCACGGGATCCATGCCCCAAAATCGCTGGTACGATACAGATTGTCGAGAGCTCAAGAAGCACCTACGGATTTTAGAGCATAGGGGGGATATTACACACAGGCAGGCACAGCGACGCATGCAGAGCCTTACCCGTCGCAAGCAGTGAGAATGGGAGGAGAGACAGTACTGGGATATCTATCACTTGCTCATGAGCCGGGATAGTGCATTGGCATGGCGACACCTGAGAGAGAGGAGACAACAGACACCCATTCGAGACCCGAGCACTTGGCATAGCTATGCGCAGAACCTATACGAGATCCATGACCAGCCCCCCATTCCCATGCCACAGAGCTCACGCCCCACTACCTGTGACTTCTTCACATCAACTATGGTGAGCCGTGTCATTGCGCATCTACAGCATGGAAGGGACCATGACCAGTTCGGTTTACAGGCAGAGCATCTCATCTACGGATGCACGACCCTAGCACCGCTCATTGCCCACCTCTTCAACCGAGCATTGGTTGAAGGGTTTCCTGACTCATGGACTGAGCACACCATTGTGCCCATTCATAAGTCAGGTGATGTTATGGATCCATCCACATACCGGACGATCACGATTGGCCCCATACTGGCCAAGTTATATGGGGCAGTGCTAGAGACAGAGTTGAGCACTCTTGCCGAGAGGAAGGGTGTCAGGGCCCCGGGACAGGCAGGATTCAGACGAGATTACTCTACCATTGACCACATCTTCACTTTGAGATGCTTGATTGACCAGGCACGAGTGAGGAAGAGGAGATTGTACTGTTGCTTTGTGGACTTCCGCAAAGCCTTCGACACAATTCCCAGGGAGAGGCTCTTCAGAC
The DNA here is from genome assembly GCA_020310875.1 of Ceratopteris richardii. NCBI lineage: Eukaryota > Viridiplantae > Streptophyta > Polypodiopsida > Polypodiales > Pteridaceae > Ceratopteris > Ceratopteris richardii. The sequence continues at coordinate 25,356,326 of CM035435.1, read as the reverse complement.
GTCTACACGATATCGGGGCTCCAGAGGAGATGATATGGGGGATCTACGCCTTATATGAGAGAGTATCAGGTAGAGTCAGATGCCCAGGCGGTCTATCCGATTCACTTGCTAGCACCATCGGGGTGAAGCAAGGGTGCCCCTCTCACCCACCCTTTTTGGTTTATACATTGACAAGATAGTGGACTTATATGGCAGCAAGGAGGAGAGGGCATTGAGGTACGAGGGACTACTATCCACATTCTTTTATATGCTGATGATATTGTGCTCGTTTCAAAGTCTGCAGAGGGTCTACAGCGTCACCTACACGGCCTAGATGATTTTTGTACACATCAGTGTTGCATACGCAACGCGTTGCGAACCTTCGCAACGTACGCAACGCAACGTCGCGTTGCGTACGCGTTCGCAACGCGTTGCGCATAAATTTAAAAAAAAAGGGCCCTTCCAGCGGGCCGAAAACGGCCCGCTGGAGGGCCCTTTCTCATTTCATTCCAGACTCCAGAGCACTCAGCAGCGCTGCGGGAAGACTCCAGAGACAAGTCGATAGAGAGAGAGAGAGAGAGAGAGAGAGAGAGAGTTTACAGCAGTCATTGAACCATCATGCCTAGAGCTAAACAAGGCTGTTGGCAATATGTCACGAGCCAAGGAAAGTTTGGAACAGGAGGTAGTGAGAGATGGACCTGCAATTTGTGTGTGTACAAAGGGACAGGAGGGGCAGATAGAATAAAAGCACATTTAGCACGTTTTGGAGGTATAGGAGTTGGTCCTTGCTCTAAACCAATGCTAGAGAAGATGAAAGAAGAGCTTTTGGAATGGGTTGCAGCACGGGAAATGAGAAGAGGGGTTAGAGCATCAACAGAAACACATAGTAGTGCACAGAGCTCTATTCCTCCAGGACATTCATCCCATGCATCTCAAGGGGAGTTTCCTTCAGCCCCTCTTGTTGAGGACTTGGAGACAGAGGAGGTAGCACATGCATCAGAGCAGAAGCAAAAGAGACCACGGGAGAGTCAGAGCATTGCTACAGGTCGTGGCAGCCTACATGCATCATCCATACGGGCTAGTTTGCAAAAGCAAGGGAAGCAGGAGGCCACCCAAGGTATTATGAGGCTCTTCATTAAATGTGGTTTAAGTTTTAATGTGGTGCGCACTCCCGCATGGAAAGAGGCCATGAAAATGGTGAGTAGGCTTGGGGTTGAGTGGGAAGGGCCTTCTTATGAAGAGCTAAGAGGAAGTGAGCTGAGAAGAACAAAAGAAATTGTGCAAAAGCAATTGGAGCCTATGGCGGAGACCTGGAAGAAATATGGCTGCACTTTGATGTGTGATGGATGGACAGACATTAGGAAAAGAAATGTATATAATATACTTGTTCATTGTTGCAAAGGTACCATGTTCCTACGTGCCATTGATGCATCTACTCCAGGCCTATCCATCACAGGGGAGTACATTTTTGGACATATCAGACAGGCAGTCTTGGAGATTGGAGTGCAGAATGTTGTCCAAGTCATAACGGACAACAGAAGTAATTGTGTTTCCATGGGGCGGATGTTAGAGCAGGAGTTCCCATCCATTGTATGGACTCCATGTGCAGCTCATAGCATAGACTTATTGATTGAGGATGTTGGGAAGGTCCCTTGGATACATGAGATTTTTTCCACATGTCAGAGAGTGGTCACCTTGTTCACGAAGAGGCCAAAGTTGCTTTCCATTTTCAGATCATACAGTGATTTGGAGCTTCTTAGGCCAGCAAAGACCAGATTTGCTTATATGTACATTGTGATGGAGAGATTGCTTCGAGTGAGGCAATCACTTATGCAGACAGTTGTTTCTTAGGAGTGGCTTGCATGGAGTGGCCATACATGCAGTAAAGCAGAGTCAGTCCGCATTACATGTTTGAGTGACAGTTTTTGGAGAGAGGTAGAGGCTTTGGTGGGAGTGATGCAGCCTCTATACTCCATGCTACGCATTGTTGACATGGAGGGGAGTACTATAGGCCTCATTTACGAGTATATGGACCGTGTTGGGGAGTCCCTTGGTCGATGCACTTCTATTTCTTCAGACAGGTATGCCATATGCATTTTGATAATGTTACATTCAAATTTTATTATTCTTATTTATATTACCAATCATCAATGACATGTCACCTGCATTCACATTGATTCTTGATTCTTGACTCTTGGATAAATAGGCTTGATGAGATTAGATCTATATGGAGGGATCGATGGGGTTGGTTCCATCGACCGATTCATGGTATGGCTCACATTCTACACCCATTATGGAGAACTGAGAGGCAGATGTTGGATCATGAGCTTGACAGTGCATGGACTTCATACATAGGTAGATTATATCCTGATGATATTGATATGCGCTTGACACTTGAGGATCAGCTCCTACTATTCCGGAACTATGGGGGTAGTTTTGGGAAAGATACCGCCATGCTCCGGTCTAGTCAGTTGTCACCTGTGTCTTGGTGGGAGAAATATGGCCTATCTGCACCTGAGTTGGTAAGTAGTAAGTACAAACTTCTAAGTTTCATTTAAATTTTAATTCATAATTTTGAACTCATAATTCAAGCAAATATTGCATACTTTTTATGGAACATGCAGAGATCAGTTGCCATCCGCGTTCTTTCACAGGACTGTAGCGCTAGTCCATGTGAAAGAAATTGGAGCACTTGGGCCCTCTTCCACACAAAGAAGAGGAATCGCTTATCTACTGCACAGTTGGAGCGGCTCGTATATTGCCACTGCAACTTGCGCCTTTTGGAGAGCGGAGGTCATACAGCAGATGTGCGACAGGTCAACATTGACCACATTGACATAGAGAAGATCCATGAGATGCCTACTATACCTTCAGAGGAGTTGGACCTTTACAACATGTTATATCAGGAGTTGACCGAGCCACAGCATCAGACTCGCTCCCAGAGACGTACTCGATCACAAGCCGTAGCATTTGCAGGGGCCTCTACTAGTTCCGCTCCACATGGTAGAGAGGATGAGGATGAGGATGAGGATGAGCCTGATGAGGATGAGTTTTCATCAGATACTGAGTCAGATTCTGATGATTGACTCTTGGACTGACTTATATTTGTATATTTATTTGGACATGTCACATGAGTCATGACTCATGACTGATGAGTCATTGATTAGTCATCGGTGGTTATGGACATTGGATATGTATTTATGACATCAGACATTTAGATGATAGTATGATTGTCTTGACTCTTGACTTTTATTTTGACTCTTTGAGATGACTCATGTACCTAGATTTTGCATTATAATTGATTATTGTATTTTGTGGCATGTGCTCATTGCTCACTTCCAAGTTCCATCTCCATTCTTGTCACTTGAGTATTTAAGTTTTAAGGGTGATTTGTGAATTTATTGAGTATTCCTATGAAGTTTGAAATGTGATCTATATTAAAAGTTAATGTGCATTCACATTGTGATCAAATTTCTAAGTTGAAATGCACGTCAGGTGTCGACGTCAAATGATCTATATATGAAATGTTTAAACGTTGATATATAATGCTTATGTGTGTTTTTGCATATATTAAAGCATTTATAAGAGGATTTATACAGTTAGGGTATTGAAAATCTAAAAAAATAATAAAAAATTGATAAAAAAATTTGAATTATAGGCAACTTTATCGCAACTTTAAGTTCGCAACTTCATCACGTTGCTAACGCGTTGCTAACGTGTTGCCTACGACGTTGCCATCCCGTTGCTAACCACACTGGTACACATAGAGGGTTATCAATGAACCTTGGTAAAACCAAGGTTTTGATCTTCCATACATCAGCACAGGTGAGGAGACACAGTTCTTTCACAGCGGAAGGCGGACCCATTGAGGTAGTTGGTTCATATGTCTACTTGGGAGTGACTTTCACAGCAGCCTCTGGGGTTTTCTCCATGTCTCAGGCAGCCCGTGATTGCATCACACGTGGATACGCAGCGCTAGCTTTGATGGAGAGACAGTGTCACCAGGCATATTTTCAGGAGCCCCGCACAAAGGAGTGGCTCTTCGACACTTTAGTTACCCAGCACTCATGTATGGTGCAGCTATATGGGGACCGGGATTAGCTACATCATCATGGACAGCACTAGAGAGACCGCAGATTCTCATGATTGCTAGACTCATCCGCAGCAAATCTTCGGTACCCCATGATATCATTAGGGAAGAGCTTGCTGCACCACCGATGCTAGTAGAGGCACTCTTCCAAACAGTATGCCTATTACATAAGATCCAGAGCATGGACACAGAGCGCATCACTTACAGAGCTTTCCAGGCATCACGCAACATGGCACTAGCCGGAGACACCTCATCATGGTATGCATAGACACGGGATTGGCTTGCCCTCCATGGTTTTGACATAGACAAACTACCACCAGTACAGTATGACTCCCAGGCTCCCACCTATTCACTCTCTCACCAACAGAGAAATAGGATCATCCGTCAGGAGATATGGCATACATACATACAGAGGACATGGATGAGCCCGGGGAGGACATTGACACCGAAAATGCTTCACTACTGTGAGCATTTTCTACGGATTTCAGACCAGGGCTTCATTGAGACTCCACGCTACATGCAGACATACCTACCACACCACCTTCGACATACCTACCACACCACCTTCGAGTCATCATTGGGCAGCTTCGAGTTTCATCACATCAGCTTGAGATCGAGAGGGGTCGGGCTAGAGGAGTCCCTCGAGAGGAGAGGTGGTGCCCAGTATGCCATATAGAGATAGAGAGTGAGGAGCACCTCGTTATCATATGCCCGGCATACTCAGACCTACGAGCACAGTTCCAGATAGAGGAGTCACTCCAGTTGTGCATGACCACTGCAGACCAGCGGAGGATGGGGCGTTTCCTCATGGCTGCATATGAGAGACGAGATCAGATGCTAGAGCCTACACACCAGACACGGGTGAGTACCCAGCAGACTATTACTCAGTATTTTGAGCGCGTTGGTCCACATCGGACGGACCCGCCTCCCAGAGGCATAGGGCTCACACTCTAGCAGGCAACGGCACAGAGAGTGCGACGCCGACCACATCTGGTTGGGTACCGACGACCACGACTACACCACGAGGATATCTCACGCATCAAGATAGCCCACGACTACATGATGGAGCATAGGCGCACTACCACCACTTGGACAGGCTTCCTCCAGGAGGCACTCCTACCGCCGCCGATGTACCATATACTCCACCCACCTCCACCCATCATCAGCACTTAGGGTATACATATTCACTCCCTCATGGCTCCCCTTTGTATCAAGAGGTCATTATCTACTGAGCCAGAGCCACTCTCCCCCAAGGCACCATTATTTTATTCCCACTACCTCCTCATTACAGGTACCACCATCCTTTGCTGTTTTCCGCCTACACAGTTTTGTGTAGCGAGTATTTTTTTCCTTTCCGTTGCTACACAAAGATTACCACAGTTGTATATGATTTTGTCTCATAGGCCAAGTTTGGCCTTTGGAAGACGTTAATATACCTTTCTCTCTCTCTCTCTCTCTCTCTCTCTCTCTCTCTCTCTCTCTCTCTCTCTCTCTCTCTCTCTCTCTCTCTCTCTCTCTCTCTCTCTCTCTCTCTCTCTCTCTCTCTCTCTCTCTCTCTCTCTCTCTCTCTCTCTCTCTCTCTCTCTCTCTCTCTCTCTCTCTCTCTCTCTCTCTCTCTCTCTCTCTCTCTCTCTCTCTCTCTCTCTCTCTCTCTCTCTCTCTCTCTCTCTCTCTCTCTCTCTCTCTCTCTCTCTCTCTCTCTCTCTCTCTCTCTCTCTCTCTCTCTCTCTCTCTCTCTCTCTCTCTCTCTCTCTCTCTCTCTCTCTCTCTCTCTCTCTCTCCCCCTGCGTCAGATCCGCATCAGGTCTGCGTCAGGTCAGAACGACTCATTTCAGATCTGCATCAGAACACGTCAGAGCGCGTCAGAGCACGTCAGATATGCATCAGGTTAAAACGCGTCATGTCATATTTGCATCAGAACGCGTCAGATCTGCGTCAGATCGGATATTCGTCAGAGCGCGTAAGTTCGCATTAGGTCAAATCTGTGTCTGAACGTGTCAGATCTGCATCAGAACAGTTCAGATGCCTCCAGTTCTTGAGCCAGATCTGCGTCAGATATGTGCCTCTCTCGCGTCAGTGAACTGAACTGCTGGTTTGAGTTTGAAGAAGACACGAGCTTGAATAGCAAGACATGGCAAAGGAGGACCTGCTCAAGCTAGAAGACAAACTCCACAGCAGCTTGAAGGACAACAAGAAGCTTATGGATTCCACCATTAACAACATCATTGCCCGCCTATCTAAGCTCGAAAAAGAGACCGAGACATTCCATAAAGAACAAGATCAATGGAAGAAAGAGAAAGAGGAGTGGGAGAAGAGGAGGATAACAGAAAAAGAAACTTGGAAAGCAACACAAGAGGAATGGAGGAAGGAACGAGATATCTTGAAGAGAGAAATAGCTCTCCTCAAGACAACGGTGGCATCACTCTCCCCAGAGGAAGGTGAGATTCATACCATCACCAAGGAAGCCCTCAAAGCAGAAATCACGAAGCATATGGAAGACAAACTCGAAGCCACCAAAGAGGGTTGGGTGGAAATAGTAAAAAAAAACATAAAAAAAGAGGCCCGTGAATAAGCACATAAAGAAGAGACTCTCCTCGTACACAACACTATCGAGGAAGAGAGGATGAGGCAAGCTAGATGCCTCAATGTACGAGTCACTGGAATGGGAGAGAGGGAGGGATCCACTCCGGAAGAAGATGGAAGGATGTTATGCACCAAACTCGGATATACGGAGGGAAAAAGCTCCTTTCACTAAAGCTTGGAGAGTCAGCAAAGATCCTCTCACTAAAGCTTGGAGAGTCAACAAAGATGCCACTAAAAATCGAGCCCTCATCCTCCACTTCCCCGATGGCGAGTCACGATCTACTTTCCTTCGCAAGAGGATAATCCTACGAGGACTTGAAGGCCCACCCAAAGAGGGGAAACGAGCATCCTATAGAGATGGTCGGGTCATCATAGATGGCAAGGTCATCGCATAGGGACTCGCGGCCTGTGGGACACGAGAAGAGATCCATTTGGCAGTATGGAACTGCAACGGAGATCTATGGACACACCCAAAGAGACTCGAGGAGGTGATGAGAGGCCATGACATCATCCTACTTACAGAGACACATGAGAGTCCAGAGAGAGGACTTCCCCGGATACATGGATTCCAGTGGGAGTCTCTGCATTGAGGATGCACACGACAGCATACATCTCGTGGATCATGAGGGGTGGCCATACTTGTTCGACAGAGACTACACAGTAGATTACAGATCATGGCCCGCGACCCACAGGCTTGATACATGTGGACCCGCCTTGAGCTATCACATGACAGTTTCATCTACATAGCCATATGCTATTTCTCCCCCACAGGCTCTCGCTTCGCCTCCACTGAGCATGACTCTTCATCAGGGGAGACCTCACCTTATGCATGTCTATGAGATGAGATCATGGAGTACTCCACGCTTGGTGAAGTCTTCCTCATGGGAGACTTCAATGCTCGCACACGCAGTGAGCAGTGCGAGACGTATGACGAGGAGGATCCACAGGCACTACATGCCCTATGGGAGGAGACTATCATGAGACACTCCGCAGACAGAGCTCCTATTACAGCATATGGATGACATCTACTTAGGCTTGGATCTGAGCACCGTCTGGTCATCTATAATGGGATGGCTCAGTGGCCTACTTCAGAAGGCTTGACTTGCATGCCACATGGGTCTCTCGGGGGAGGAGGGAGCACAGTTGACTATATCTTGGGATCGAGGGAGGCCACCCACCTCATTACATCGCTTACCATCCCACCTATACCCATCGGAGCCGATCACACATACCTCTCTCTTTCCATCGCTGGGATAGAACTCCACATAGACCTATCACATGTACCCCATACACCACCATTCACTTCACACGTGAGCTAGCCCCTCTATACTCATCTGAGGTCGAGCGTGGCCTATGCCTACTACATCCATCCACCCCCTCTCAGTCCTCACCTCACATGTCTCATCCATCTTACATACCTCAGCTATCAGCTCCTTCCCTCACACTCATACAGGACGTATCCCTCCCCCTGGGACTAGACCCCATAACAATTGGTACGATGATGAGTGTAGAGCACTTTATAGACACCTACATGTGCGACGAGCCTTGGGAGAGATTACAGAGAGAGAGGCCAGTAGACAGATGAAGACACTGACCCGTCGAAAGCGACGGGCATTCCAAGAGGCACAGGAGCTTGAGCTATACCATCTATTCATGAGCATGGATAGTGCGACAGCATGGCGCGCTCTCCGCGAGCCTTGTTCGACTACACCCATTGAGGACCCACAGATATGGCGAGATTATGCAGCGCGACTATATGATGTGCCTCGACAACCACCCATCCCACATCCACTTGAGCCTCGACCCACACACTCCAGTTTCTTTACTACATCCATGGTGGAGAGGGCCATACGTCGCATGCAGCACAGGCAGGCTGCCGACCACACTGTTTTACAGAGCGAGCACCTCATCTACGCAGCCTCCACTATAGCCCCGTTGATTGCACATGTCTTCAATCGGGCTATAGGGGAGGGATTCCCAGAGGAGTGGACTAAGCATACTATCGTGCCTATCCACAAATCTGGCGATGCTCTGGATCCGGGTACCTACAGGACTATCATGATTGGCCACACAATGGCCAAGTTATATGGAGCAGTACTTGAGGCAGAGCTTAGCTCATATGCAAAGGCAGAGGGCCTCCGAGCACCAGGCCAGGCCGGGTTCAGACGAGCTTTTTCCACTATTGACCATATCTTCATCTTGCGTTGTCTCATTGATGGGGCAAAGGCAAGGAAGAAGAGGCTTTATTGTTGCTTTGTGGACTTCCGCAAGGCTTTTGATACAGTTCCACGTGAGAGGCTGTTCCAACGCCTACTGAGCCTTCGGATCCCAACAGAGATGATATGGGCCATCTACTCTCTCTACGAGAAGGTGTTTGGTCGAGTCCGATGCCTTGGAGGTTTATCAGAGCCCATTGCTAGCACCATTGGTGTTAAGCAAGGTTGTCCCCTCTCCCCGACACTTTTTTGGCTTTACATTGATGAGATCTCCGATTACATACTACGAGCAGGCGGAGAGGGGAGAGACCTCGGAGGTACTCCAGTTCACATTCTTTTATATGCCGATGATATTGTTTTGATTTCAGAGTCACATGAGGGGCTCCAATGCCACCTCGGAGCCTTGGATGATTTTTGCTCATATAGAGGATTGGTTGTGAACCTTGGCAAGACCAAGGTCATGATCTTTCACACATCCAGTGCAGTGAGGAGTGCAGCCATCTTCACCATAGCAGGAGGGCACATCGAGGTGGTTACTTCATATGTCTACTTGGGAGTTACTTTCACCAGTCTACCGGGACCTTTCACCATGCGGCAATCGGCTATTGACAGACTCACCCGGGGGTATGCAGCCCTAACGATGCTAGAGCAGAGGTGTCACCAGGCACACTTCTAGGAACCCCGCACGAAGGGGTGGCTTTTCGACACACTAGTCACCCCCACCTTGATGTATTCAGCGACAGTATGGGCACCAGGCTTGACGGTCGATCAGTGGGCATTGAGAGGCCCCAGGTATGTATGATCTCATGCTTGTTCGGTAGCAAGCAGACCATACCACATGACATCATTCGAGCAAAGCTCTCAGCACCACCCATAGTCCTCGAGGCACTTTTCTAGACAGTGAGTTTCATACAAAGGGTGAGGGAGTTACCAAGCGACAGACTCACTCATAGAGCTTTTGAGGTAGCTATACAGTTATCTCAGAGTGGACATGATAGAGCATGGTACTCACATGTTACAGCTTGGTTCGCGACACATGGGCTCGATATGGAGAGTTTGCCACCTTTTCAGTACGACTCAAACTCACCTTACTATCGGCTCTCTCGCAGGGAGAGGAATCTAGTGATCAGACAGGACTTATGGAGGCTCTGCATCGGGAGACAATGGAGCTCACCCAGTTTACAGGGGAGGATGTCAGACTAAAGGGATCAGTTTCTCACCATTATGTCAGATGGGTTCATACAAAGACCACGCTATATGGACATCTATATGCCACAGAGTTCACGAGTAGCGATTGGACAACTCAGGGTCACATCACACAGACTAGAGATCGAGAGTGGGAGACACAGTGGGGTCCAGAGAGCAGAGCAGATCTGCAAACTATGTACAAAGGAGGTGGAGAGTGAGGAGCATTTCGTATGTCGATGCACATCATACACTCAGATTAGAGATAGATATGAGACTTTGTTCAGAGGGCAGCCCACCCTACGAGACATTATGGACTCCCGAGATCAGAGACAGTTGAATTTTTCCAGAGGTCTAGAGTCCCCTCCCCACCTGATTCCAGCGAGGAGTGACACTAGAGCAGGCTCAGGTGAGTCCAGCTAGACGACGACCACGAGTCACAGCGCTCAGAGGAGTTAGGCTATACCATCACCGGATAGAGGAGATTCGAGCCCGACATCTCGAGGCAACTGCACAGCGAGTAGCCATGATGAGAGAAGATCGTATAGCTTTCATACAGAAAGCTCTAGCACCGGCTCAACCTATGTATCACATCCTCCACCCCTCCATTACCACTGGATGGAGCTAGTAGATAGATGCATCTTCATGATTGTATTGCCCTCAGCATATAGACATGCATATACCCCTAGGGATAGGGCTCCATCAGCCTTAGTATTTTACCACACATGTTGGAGACTAGATTGTATTAGCTTTTTATGATCTTACTTTAGTTTTGTGACAACCGGATGACATCCGTATCATGTATCTTATGTTTTGTCTCATAGGCCGACTTTGGCATGTCATAGACGTAAAAAAACTTTCTTTCTTTCTTTCTTCTTTCTCTCTCTCTACCTTGGCGTGACATTCACAATGGCCTCTAAGGCTTTCTCCATTTCCTAAGCAGCTCGAGATCGCATCACACAAGGATGTGCAACATTAGCTTTGATGGAGACGCAGTGCCACCATGCCTACTTTCAAGAACTCCGTACAAAAGGGTGGCTCTTCGACACTTTGGTTACCCCAACACTCATGTATGGATCAACCATATGGAGAGTCCACACGTTCTCATCATAGTGCCCAACACGGTTAGAAACGATCGGTTCAGAACAGTCGGAAACGGAGTTTCGGAGTTTCCAAAAATTTGCAAACGACAAGAAATGGGAAACAGGGGAAACGTTAAAAATATGAATACATACATACACACATGCACACATATATATATATATATATATATATATATATATATATATATATATATATATATATATATATATATATATATATATATATATATATATATATATATATATATATATATATATATATATATATATATATATATATATATATATATATATATATATATATATATATGCATATGCATATGCATATGCATATCCATACATACATACATACATACACACACACACATTACACACACTCTGCTCATACACTCATACATACATGCATTGAACATGCAAATTTCATACATTATTAACTTACTACATAAACTTACTACAATGACAATTGCTTGCTCCATACACAAAAAATGCACACACATGCACTTATAGATTTATAATTATTAGTATATACGTCCTCCCGATGCAATCGTGGTTGTTGGTTCCCAACCGTATGTGATTACTGGCATTCATACTGAGTTCCACCTTGCTCCTACAATCCAATCATCATTTTGAACCTGTTCAATTTAGTTCCATCCAAAGATTTAGTTAGAATATCTGCACATTGCAAGTTTGTTGATACATAGGACAATTGTATGTCCTTGCTAAGTAGCTTCTCCCTCACATAATGATAATGCACTTCAATGTGCTTAGTACTTGCATGATATACAAGATTAGGAACCAAATGTAGTGAGCTAGTATGATCTCCAAAGATCATTGGAGTGTATGTATGTAGCCCGAAGTCTGAGTGGAGTAGCTTTAACCACATTGCCTCTTGTGTTGCATTTGCTAGGCCCCTATATTAAGCTTCAGTTGATGACAATGCCATAGGTGGTTGTTTCTTTGATGACCATGAAATCAACTTAGATCCTGCAAAAGATAAGTAGCCAGAGGTGCCCTCTTATCATCTTTTGAGCCAACCCAATCTGCATCATAGTATATCTTGATATCCAAGTCAGATGTAAATGGATAAAATAGTCCTTCATTTATGGTACCCTTCAAGTACTTTAGGATTCTTTTGGTAGCTTTCATGTGAGGTTTTCTTGATGTATGCATGAATTGACTCAATGTACTCACCCAATAGCATATATCCACTCTTGTTAGGGTTGCATAATTGAGACTCCCAACAAGACTTTGATAACCTGTAATGTCCTCAAGTAGCTCTCCTTCATGAGAACTAAGTTTGTGATTCAGTTCCGTGGGTATGCCTCCAAGTTCAGCATTTTCCATTTTGAACTTGACTAGTATATCATGGATGTACTTTCTCTCGGTAATACAAAAACCAGAATCTATATAGACAATCTCTAAACCAAGAAAATATGTAAGCAATCCAAGATCATTGATTTTGAACTCCTCCTTTATCTGGGTTTTAATCTTCTTGATGTCATTGGCATCATTTCCTGTAATGATAATGTCATCCATATAAATACAGAGATAAATAACCTCTAAATTGGTCTTCTTAATGAACAATGAAGAATCTGGTTTGCTTGCAACAAAACCTTGGTCCTGCAAGTATGTGACAAGTCTATGGTTCCAAGCTCTAGAAGCTTGCTTTAAACCATACAGTGCCTTCCTTAATTTACATACATAATGAGCTTTGTCTTTGTCTTCATATCCTGGTGGCTGAGCCATGTAGACCTCTTTAGAGATCCACCCATTAAGGAATGCATTTTTAACATCTAATTGGTACAAGTTCCAATTCTTTGAAGCAACAATACTTACTAAAACTTGTTGGAAAACAATGTCTATTGGTCCATCTTACTTCTAGAATTTACAGGATGTGTACAAAGCTTCTATACTCCTTCAAGCTGACGGCCGCGTACCAGCATCTATAGTTGTCAAACTCATATCCTTTACACACTAGAGCCTTGGCGGCGTGGATAGGTCGCTATCCTCCCAATGTACCCGCCAGGGTTCAAATCCCCCAAGCTGCAGCGACGTGCGAAGTTGTTTTCAATCACGCTTTTAGATTAAAGCACAAGCGATAGCGAACGCGGATATTTTTCAAATAAAACGCAACAGACGGCAGAGTGCTTTATTCACATTGCGATCGTATGCTTTTCAAGTGCTTTATTATCATGGAGGAAATACTATATAACAAGTGCTTGGGGTCACTTCTATTCATCCTTCACCTAGGATCAACACAAGATTTCTAGAGCTTGGACCTCAGTAGAGGTGGTGTTTCTTCTAGCACATGGGGCAGCCATGGTGCTAACTTGAAGCATGTTGAGGAGCAGCTATGGAGTTCTTCTTGGTGATTCTTCTTGGAGAAGATGAAGGGTGTGCTCACACTCTAGCTCATGGAGAGGAGGTCATCTCTTGTTCATGGCAAGAAGACTTGATTATTAGCAGCTTGATGGTGAGGATCGCCCATCTACATGATGTATTTGAAGATCATCTTCTACAAGAAGATGTTAGGTTGAAGATTATCTTCTACAAGAAGATGTCTGGCTACTTCAAAGACATTGGATGGGACCATCTACATGATTTTGAAGATTATCTTCTACAGGAAGATATTAGGTTGAAGATTGTCTTCTACAAGAAGATGTCGGGCTACTTCAAAGACATTAGATGGTGATTAACATAAGATTCACATCTTATGTTAAGTATTCAGGTACATATTCTCTTTATGCACACAGGTACTACTTGAAGTTTATGGAGGCTGTGGCGTTCATATCAGAAGGAGTCCTATTCGGCATAGGTACAAGAGAATCAATACTTATATGCTTTATGCATATTTTTATGAGGTGTTTGAGAAGGTGTGTTCACATGAGTTTGAGGATTTCCAGCAACAATCTTGTTAGCATTCTATGCTACTTTATAAGTATGTGATCTTTTCACACACGTATCTAACTTAGGGTCTTCCATAGCCTAAGTTTAGATGTAGGTTTGTTGACCATCAGTTTCACACTGATCCTTCCTCATTCAGTCACTCATATTCACTCTTCTATAACCTATAAGGTCACACATCTCATGTATATTCAGATTACTGCCCACACATCTGAATATGTTTGTTACATTGTACATTCACTCATTCATCTATTTCTCATCACATAGAGTGGTTGAGAGTTTTGCTCCCACATTGTACATTGAACAATGGTATATATGATACTATGAGTAAGCGATGGCTTACGTAACACCTTACACATGACGTCTATTCTTTCTCTATCTTTGTCTCATCATCTGTATGATTAAGTTGTCGTATGTTCATGTTTTGTCAATATGGAAGATTGCTGGAATTAATGTTGTACATGAATGGAACTATGGAACCATGGACCTGTGACATGAGCCTAAGGACCTACCTCACTTCCAACATTTGGTATCAGAGCACTAAGGTTTTGGTTTCAGAACTTTAGATCTTTGGCATCAATGCATTAAGGCTCATTCATAAGCTCAGGTTCCTAGTCTTCCAGATTTACAACATATAATTTGAAAGCATCTTCTAATATTTGACATTTGGCATACACACTTAATCTAGATGAGTAGAGATTTGAGAATTAGACAATTCAGTTACATGTGTATTCATCAGTGTGGAGTATGAAGTTGATGATCTATTAGCAGCCAAATATTTTTGAAGAGTATGCAAATACTTTACAAAAGTATTGTTTGAAGACCCAGACTTGATGAAGAGAAGACTACTTCAAATTCAAGGAAGAACAATGGTTTAGAGAAGATGAAGAAATCAGATCAACATCAAATCACAGGTATCAGTTTCTACTATCAGATTATCATTTGCAGGTCATATCTTAGAAGAGCAGTTATAAAGAGATTTGAAGAAATTCAAGATATGCTTTTATACACTTTCATCATTTGAAAGTTAAAGGCTACATCGAAACAGGTATCTAGAGGTTTTTCTAGAGAGTTTTTGAGAAATCTCTTTCATGGCAAGAAAGTTCATCTAAGAAGACAAGCGCAGAGATGAGATGAGTTTTTTCAGCCGATTTTCTGTTGTAAGTTGGTTGGATATCAAGGTACAAATGTATCTAGAGAAGGTAACTCTAGAAGGGTAATTCATCATTCAGACAAAAGATTGGTGAATTTAGTCGTTTCAAACATTTGAAACAACATTTTGATTCAGAGACATGAGGAGATGATAAAACATGATTCTATATTCACTTCCATTTGTATACCATGTTTGTTTTATCTCTTACTCTTAGCACTAGAGGAAGAGAAAAGTTCATTTGAAGAGGTCAAGAGTGTTTGCTACTTCAAGATGAAGAGAACAAAAGGTATGGAAGAGAAGTTTGAAGATGTTGACATCATCATGTGGAAGAAAGATGCAGAAAAAGAAAGTCCATCATTTCCAAAAGAAAAGTAAGGCTTCCTTTTCTCATATATTTTCCATATACTTTTCCTATTTTATCCTCTACACCCAAAGACAAGTCTACGAGAACATCTTGTTTAAAGAAGAAGCAGTTTCTTGTTTTGCATTACACTTGGTCATGATTTAGTAGATTTGACAAAGAATTGCATTGAGAGAAAGAAAAGCAGCAGATATATGTTTTAAACTCATATATGTATGAGTTATGTTTTAGTTGAAGCTTTTAAGCAGGCAGCTTATATGTTCCCTCAAAGAATTCTTGGAGTGTCAATACAAAGATACTTGGTATATGACAAGTTGCAGAGAAGTATATTTCTTCTTTATCTAACTCTTGAGGTTAAAGAGTTTTCTGTGGCAGATGTTGAAGACTTGGGTTGAGGCTTTATGTTTGGAAAAGGTTACCTCATATTCAATATTTTCAGAAAACTTCAGAAAATTCAGAATCTTGTTGATGTACCAGTCAGTTGAAGAATCTACTTTTTATGATTGTCTAGATTTTTTGGATACATGCTTGTATTCAAAAAGGTGTTCCATTAGATCCTATCACTTGATTGAAAAGTGGAGTTAGCCAAAAGAAAATCAAGCAGGTACTATCACATTTCACCCGGGTAAAATATGAAAGTTATGAAGTATCAACTTGCAGCTTTTGGAGTTCTCAAGGTGAGAAGTTTGTCCACTTATGTTTCAAGTAGGAATTGCAGATTCCTTGAAGGATTTGTTTAAAGAAAAGTTTTACAACTTTGTAAGAAGCATGGACACTTGGAGACATTCAGGTAAACAAATCAAACATTCAGTCTTGAAGGTTTGATGACAGCAGATTCTACACAAGAGAGATCATTGATCTTGAATAGATCTTGTCAAAGCTTCTATACTCCTTCAAGCTGACGGCCGCGTACCAGCATCTATAGTTGTCAAACTCATATCCTTTACACACTAGAGCCTTGGCGGCGTGGATAGGTCGCTATCCTCCCAATGTACCCGCTAGCGTTCAAATCCCCCAAGCTGCAGCGACGTGCGAAGTTGTTTTCAATCACGCTTTTAGATTAAAGCACAAGCGATAGCGAACGCGGATATTTTTCAAATAAAACGCAACAGACGGCAGAGTGCTTTATTCACATTGCGATCGTATGCTTTTCAAGTGCTTTATTATCATGGAGGAAATACTATATAACAAGTGCTTGGGGTCACTTCTATTCATCCTTCACCTAGGATCAACACAAGCTTTCTAGAGCTTGGACCTCAGTAGAGGTGGTGTTTCTTCTAGCACATGGGGCAGCCATGGTGCTAACTTGAAGCATGTTGAGGAGAAGCTATGGAGTTCTTCTTGGTGATTCTTCTTGGAGAAGATGAAGGGTGTGCTCACACTCTAGCTCATGGAGAGGAGGTCATCTCTTGTTCATGGCAAGAAGACTTGATTATTAGCAGCTTGATGGTGAGGATCGCCCATCTACATGATGTATTTGAAGATCATCTTCTACAAGAAGATGTTAGGTTGAAGATTATCTTCTACAAGAAGATGTCTGGCTACTTCAAAGACATTGGATGGGACCATCTACATGATTTTGAAGATTATCTTCTACAGGAAGATATTAGGTTGAAGATTGTCTTCTACAAGAAGATGTCGGGCTACTTCAAAGACATTAGATGGTGATTAACATAAGATTCACATCTTATGTTAAGTATTCAGGTACATATTCTCTTTATGCACACAGGTACTACTTGAAGTTTATGGAGGCTGTGGCGTTCATATCAGAAGGAATCCTATTCGGCATAGGTACAAGAGAATCAATACTTATATGCTTTATGCATATTTTTATGAGGTGTTTGAGAAGGTGTGTTCACATGAGTTTGAGGATTTCCAGCAACAATCTTGTTAGCATTCTATGCTACTTTATAAGTATGTGATCTTTTCACACACGTATCTAACTTAGGGTCTTCCATAGCCTAAGTTTAGATGTAGGTTTGTTGACCATCAGTTTCACACTGATCCTTCCTCATTCAGTCACTCATATTCACTCTTCTATAACCTATAAGGTCACACATCTCATGGATATTCAGATTACTGCCCACACATCTGAATATGTTTGTTACATTGTACATTCACTCATTCATCTATTTCTCATCACATAGAGTGGTTGAGAGTTTTGCTCCCACATTGTACATTGAACAATGGTATATATGATACTATGAGTAAGCGATGGCTTACGTAACACCTTACACATGACGTCTATTCTTTCTCTATCTTTGTCTCATCATCTGTATGATTAAGTTGTCGTATGTTCATGTTTTGTCAATATGGAAGATTGCTGGAATTAATGTTGTACATGAATGGAACTATGGAACCATGGACCTGTGGCATGAGCCTAAGGGCCTACCTCACTTCCAACAAAACTTTGATAGTTGGCATCTTGGATACATGTGAGAAGGTCTCCTCATAATCCACTCCATGGGTTTGAGCAAACCGCTTTTCTACTAGCCCTTCTTTATACCTCTTTATTGTGCCATCTGAATTCATTTTCATTTTATAAATCCACCTGGATCCTATTACCTTCATGAATGGTTTTTTGGGAACCAAATCCCAAGTGCTATTTTCTTGAAGTGCTTCAATCTCCTCCTGCATATCTTCTCGCCATTTTCCTTCCTTGTTGGCTTCTTCAAATGAAGATGGTTCCTCTTACATAAAATCTTTCGCTATGTATATAGAATGCTTGGTGACTTGTGATGTGTCATAGCCATACCTTACAGGTTGCTTGCTTTACCTTTGAGATCTTCTAAGTGCTTGATTGGATGACTCTGGAATGTCTTTCAATTTTTTGAACTTTACTTTACCCTTGGACTTCCAAGCTTTGAATTCTTCAAAATCAATTTGTTCTTCATCTTTTGAGTTGACATCCTCTGATGTATGTGGTTCTTCTTTGGTCACATTCGGAAAATCATTCTCCAAATCATAGGGTAGCTTTATTTTCCTACAACCTTCCTCAAACCAAGAGTTACTTTCATCAAATACCACGTCCCTACTAACTGTAAATCCTTTGTTAGTGGGATTATATAACCTATATCCTTTGTGATTCTTATCATAGCCAATAAATATGCATTTTTCAACTTTTGGATCAAGATTTTTCCTAACTTGTGAGGGTATGTGTGCATAAGAAATGCATCCAAAGATCTTACAATGATCTAAAGAAGGTCTCTGGCCATTCCATGCCTCATAAGGTGTCATCCCATCTAGAGACTTGGATGGAAGCCTATTGATTAGGTAAGTGGCTGTGGAAACAACCTCTGCCCATAGATAATTAGGGAGTTTTTTCTCATTCAACATTGATCTTGGAGCCTCTTCTATTAATCTATTTCTTCTCTCTGCAACTCCATTCTGTTCAGGAGTGTACCTTGTTGTAGTCTCTCTCTTTATGCCTCTATCATGTAAGGAGTCAAACTCATGTGAGAAATACTCACCGCCTCCATCAAATCTGAGCCTCTTCAAACTTTCACCTATTTGATTCTCAACCAATGCCAAATACTTCTTGAAACAAGTGAAGACTTTATCTTTATGCTTCATAAAATAAAGTATTGTCCACCTACTATAGTAATCTATGAATGAAACATAATACCTTCACCTTGAAATTGAGGGCTCTCTGCTAGGACCCTACACATCTGTGTGTACAAGCTCCAAGTAGTCTTCATATATGTATCCTCTTTTGTTGAATGGTTTCCTATGTGACTTTCCAAATTGGCATGCTCCACATTTGTAAATCATATGTTGCTTGGACATATTTGGGATGCCAAGCACACTCTTATCCCTGCATATTTGCTTCAATATCCTTTCACCTATATGTCCTCGTCTCTTATGCCATATCTCCAATTCACGTAGGGTTTGGTCCTTATAATTGAAGAGAGCAATATTTTTTGTATCTTCAACTTCAAAGGTAAAAATTCTACCAGATTTCTCACCTTTTGCAATCCTCTTGCAGCCTTGTTAAGGGCCCTCCACATATGCTCCATGCCTTATGAATCTAACATGAAAACCCTTCTCAACCATCTATCCAACACATATTAGATTCTTGGTTATTGTTGGCACATACAATACCTTGCTTAGAAGATTCATGTTACCATCAGATGCTTTAACATTTCCAATCTTCTTTATTGAGTGCCTAGTGTAATCACCTGTCTAAACTTCATGCTTTCCTTTGCGTTCTTCAAGGTCAGACAATACTATTGCTACATTGCCTTCTACATGATTGGAGCAACCAGAATCAATATAGAATAGGTACTCATCATCTTTACCTTGCTTAGCTCTCATATTCATGAGTAATATTGAATCCTCTTGATCATCTGTATGGTTGTTGTAGTCTCTCCTTCCTCTAAAGCCTCCTTGATAGTTGTTGTTGTTGTTGTAGCCTTGGTTGTAATTGTGATGGCAGTTGTTTCCTCCATTATTGAACCTGCCCCTTGATTGTCCATAGCCTCCTCTATGGAAGCCACTTCCTCTCTGATTCTTTGTGTTCCTGAAGCATTCATATGAGGTATGATTGGTCAAGCCACAAATGTTGCAAGGTGAAGAATTGCATGGTCTCCCCCTGCCTTGCTTTCCTCCTCTACCCCTTCCTCTAGTACCTCTTCCTTTACTTGTGAAGTTCACTTGAGAGGTACTTGCATCTTCTTCATTCTTCTTACCCGTGCCTTTATCTTTACTCTTACTTTTATATGTGTAAAGAGCAGAAGATTGATTACCTCTAGAAGTATCTCCATTCTTGTTAAGCTTTATCTCATGTGTGAAGAGTTGCCCCATCAATGTATTGAGGTCAGGTATTCCCATGTCCATATATAGGCCCATTGTTGTGGTAATGACTCCCATCTTTCATCAGCCTTGATGCCATTTATGATTTGCTTTACTATCTGCTCCTCTTCTATTTCTTCTCCAATACTTCCAAGTTAATCAGCTACATTCTTCATCGTGGTCACATACACAATACACTTTGCTTTGATTGCTTATTCAAGGTTGTGAACTCCATCCAAAGCTGGTTCTTTCTGGCCCTTGTATTTGATGAGAAGTATGAAGATAGTACTTCCCAAGTCTCTTGGGAAGTCTTACAATTCCTACTATGAGGTAACAAAAAATCAAATATTGAATTGAGTATGTAAGACCTGACTAGAGCATCCTTTGCACACCATGTGGCTAGTCTCTCTTACTCTTCTTTTGTAGGTTGGTTTTTTCTTCAAAAGGTTGGCATTTCTTCATCTCCGGATATGTATCCATACAAGCTTCTTCCTTGGAGGTAAGCCTTCATCCTTAGGGACAAAGCTCGATAATTACCCCTATCCGATTTGTCAATGAATGATGGAATTCATCTCCCATTTTACCTTGATGTTGCTCTAATACCACTGTTGAAGGAGATGGTGGAAACCTTCCAGAGATGAGATGGTGCTACAAATTCCTGCTTCACATCAACCAAAACTGAGTTGAGAAGTGTAAGGAGACCTCTTAAGCTTTCGAGGAAGCCCAAATGATCACCCAAGTACTTCGGAAGATGATCCTCAAATCATTGGTTCAAAACAAATAACTTGGACTTTTTACTATGAACCAAAACTTGCTATTTTGGTCACCACACCTGCTCAAGAAAATGAAGAGTACTCCTTCCCTGATAACAATTGGACAAAATTCTTTCGAGGATGTCTAATTGACTATGATAGCTACTTTTCACAAGTTATTTCACTTGAAATGGTCAACTATGCTTAGAGAATGATGCTTAGCAAATCAGATGTATATCCCGACATTTTTGGGAGTTAACAGTATGCAGACCAGAGGGCAATGTTTTGCACATAACTCGAGAATGACTAAGGCAATTAAAATGAAACTTTGTAATGCAAATAGACTATCTAATGAATCTATACCAACTTAAATTTCTAAAAATGATCAGGTACACGCTGAGAAATAAATCAGAGAAGCTCACTGGTATGAGTAGTATATGACAAAGTAGAGGAGATGAGACATGAGAAGATTATATGTATTAACGCACATGAATTACATTGACATTGGCAATGAATGATTGCACAATGTGAGGGCAATAGAAGAGCTATAATATGAGCTCAATATGCCACACAAATTTCTCTGAGATCTCTGCTATATCTATCTCTCATTTCACGTGACTAGATAGTCCTCTTTTATAGCCTTTTGTTGGAGCCAAGATTCAAGTTTGAATTTGAATCTTTATCTAAAAGTGTTCCAAAGTCTCAAGACTTGATTTGCCATAAATCCTCACCAAATAATTCGTGGAAGGATTCTCCTATGAACTCATAATTGGAAGTGATTCATTTTTACAAGGAGCAAAATCAATCTTTTACAAGAGATCATTCATGTGCTAATACATCAAAGAACATATAAATTTTTTATAAGTGACCAAGCATTTAAGCTTGGAGTAATTGCACCAACAAGGATTTATACCACATGTTCATGAGCAAAGATTTGTGGTATTACTTGGAGGCTACTATGACCCATGGGGGAGGCAAGGCAGCACATGCCCATTGAGGATCACAAAATTATGCATGCATATGTAGAACTGCTATATCAAACATTGCAAAAGCCACCTTTTCTCATCCCGTATACCCCACAACCTCCTATTGGTGAGTTCTTACCATTGAAATGCTTACTGAGCATTAAAAAAACTACAACATGGAAGAACAACTAATTACATTAGTCTAGAGGTAGAGCATGTTATGTATGGCCCTTTGCACCTGTAATCACTTTCCTCTTTAATCGTGCCTTGCCTAAAAATTTTCCACCACAATAGACTATACATATTGTGACCCCGTATACATGAAGGGGAAATTCCATGGAGCTAAGCACCTACAGAACTATCATGCTTGTCATGGTTTTTGTCAAGCTATATGGGATAGACTAAAAGCTATTCATGCAAAACTTATTGGTTATTTCGAGAGAGACGTCTTAAAGCACATGAGCAAGCTTGATTAAGCTGGATTTTCTATACCATTGACCACATTTTCATCCTTTGATGCATGATAGCTACAGGGAGGGTTTTGACTTCTTGGCAGGAAAAATGAAGTCATGGACCATGCAGCCTATCACCTAAATGCAAAAAAAGGGATAACTTGCATACACACTATGGAAAGACCACGAAAAACAACCATGCAAAATTGGGGTTTGCTAATCACGAAGTGAAGTCTCTACTTATCCGTGAGGGTAAAAGTGAATGCTCTCCTCTGTTCTTCTACATCTCGAGCAGTAGTTCGTACTTAAGTCTTTGCTTACATTTGCAAGATGGTCAATGTAAGGTCTTACATACTCCCATGCTTTTTTCATAGTACAAGATCTTGGAAGAACCATTCTACAAGAACCGATGGCTTGGTGCCTGAGTCAATATCATCGATAAGATCTTGATCTTCCTAAATCAATTTGGTGTTGATGAGCTCTTGATTCCCCAAAGAAAAGTTTGTTGAATCAGTATCATATTTTCCTTGTCATCTGTGTTACCTTCTTCTTCCAATAGATCTTTCTTTCCAAATTGGGATCAAACTACAAAGCTTAGAGACGAGTCCATTGCCAACCAATGTAATATGACCATTTCCTCATAGAAAGGATCGCCTTCTTCTTCTTATTGCTTCTCTACCATGACGATGTGCAAAGCTTCCAAGCCATAATCTAGGCATGCTTCCAAGTGGACTTGCCCCATGGCGAAGTCTTTTTCATCTTTTATGCATGGTCCATTCTTTCCCCTGCAACAATGTCACGACAGAACTAGCTCACGATTGAATGAATGCTTACCTCCAAACCATATGCCTCTGTATATATGGTTGCTCGAACCAACGAGGACCACAAATATAACTAGAGTCCACAAGCTCATGTGCAATCTCCACCATTCCTTCCACTAGAGTCTACTAGTGTTGAAGTGATCTCGACCACTACTTTAGTACCTTTCGCTAGAGTCCACTAGTGGTTGGTGTACTCCCTGCTTGAGTTAAGTCTCTCTAAACTCAAGTTAACTCACGTTAACTTGACTTGGAAGGCTCTAGAGCTCCTTGGGCGAAATTCTCTCCCCATGCTCCCCATGGAGGTTGAACCCAAGACCTCCTCCTTCACAACCTTGAGACTTAACCAGTAGGCTAAGTGGATCACTTGTTTAAGAGGGCACATGAACTTATGCTTAAGTCTATTCTCCAGATCTTTGGCCATACACACAAGTGACCAAACGGTGTCCGATTTCAGATCTGTCTAAACCGACCAAAGCCTTAGATCATAAATTTACTTTATTACATCCTCAAAACTGGATGGCCTTTATATCGTTGAGCCATGGCCTCCAAAGAAGCAATAAACACAACCACAACTTGAGGAAGTTGGATAACTACAAAGTCTATGACGAAAGTAAAACCGTGCACCTTCATATTTCCTCTTTCCACGATTCCTACAAGATTTACCTTACCCTATTCCGCCAAAATTACAATGAAGTTTGCATGCTTTGTAGGGCATAGCCCCGTAGAGTCTGCATGGCAAGTTCTCACATCAAGTTGATTCTAGACCCTCCATCCACAACAAATCCAATGAGATTCTTTATGAGGATGCCCACAAGTAGTCCCCAACAAGTGCCATTGCTAGGCACAATTGGGTCTCCATTGGTGCCATGCCCACCACTAGAGTGTTGTATGTTTGTAGAGACCACTCTCTTCTCCTCATTTTCCATGTAACTAAAATCTAAGAGATGGTTCTCTCCAATGTATCTTGATTGAAGGGCAAGATATCCCCGTTAGTAACTTCACGAGTTCATTATCCTCCTCCTTATAAGGACAAGGGAGATCTCCACAAGGGGATTATCTCTCCAATATGTGATCATCTCTACAATTCACGATAATCTACCACTGTTGGTTTCTAACAAAGCTTAAGAGCTTGTACCATACAAAATTAGGCCAACAATATACGGGGAACACAAGACACAAGATATCACCAAACACTACTTAAAGCTTACAAGAGACTCCACCATACCGAGCAAATAAATAGAATATATTAGTCTAAAGTTTTCTTAAGACTCAAACATACATAAGAGGGCTAGCCTCAACTACTTGAATGAGTAGCCCAAACAAAGAGATACAACACAGAGATCGACACAACATAAGTACCCGTAGCACACATAAACAAGGTGGTACTCTCAGCACTAGAGTACTCTCAATAGGAGAGTACGCTCAAAAGAATATACATACAGATGTCACAAAGGTGGTCCCAAATGACTGTAGTAGTCCCAAACAAGTGCTCAATAGCCATTTATATAGATACCCAAAGACCATATGAGTGGCTCTCCACTATCCTAGATGATCCTTGAAAGAGGGTAAAAATGGCCTTTGACATGGATTGTGCACCATAGAATGGCCTACTAGGAGGCCTAGAATGAGACAGCTACTTGTAGAGGAAATTTGCCGAGGTGGGCCACCACCCATGGCAGAGTAGCCACTTTTGAAATTTCAAACCAGAGGCACCCTTATGACGTTTGCAAGACTTTGAGGCGGCTCTAATTGTAGTCCTTGTCCTTAGTTCTCTTCTCTCAAACAACCTTGGATGAGCTCGTATTTACCATGGATTTTATGTGCGGTGGCCCCACCGAGTAAGGAGCCTCATAGAGGAGGACTTGCCCAAGTGAGAGGGTCACCTAACTCAAGGATGATAGGAATGTAGAGATGGGTCACCCAATTTTCAAGGGCTATTGGATGTGAAAAATGGGCGAGTGGGGGGAAGAGAAAAGTCTGCGAGTGGGGGGAAGAGAAAAGTCTGCGAGTGGGGGAAGAGGAAAACGGTTGGGGGAAGGGGGGGGGTGGGGGGAAAGGAAAGTGGGCAAGTGGGGGAAAAGAAAAGTGGACAAATGGAGGGGAAAGAAAAGTGAGCAAGTGGGGGGAAGAGAAAAATGGGCAAGCGTGGGGAAGAGAAAAGTAAGCAAATGGGGGGAAGAGAAAAGTGAGCAAGTGGGAAGATGAGAAAAGTGGCGATGCAGAGGGAAGAGAAAAGTGGTCAAGTGGGGGGAAGAGAAAAGAGAGCGAGTGGAGGGAAGAGAAAAGTAGGAAAGTGGGGGGAGAAAAAAGTGGGTTAGTGGGCAGAAGAAGAAATTGGAAGAGTTGAGGGAAGAGAAAAATGGGCGAGTGTGTGAGGTTGAGGGCAAGTGGCTGAGGTTGAAGGGTGAGTGAGTGAGATGGGGGGAGAACATACATTGGGTTGCAAGACATCAAAAGGTGACCAATTGTCCCTTGCACATCCATATTACAAGAGACCCCTACATCAAGGGTTTGCACCATCTCAGTGCAAGCTTCCGTTTCATTTGCTTCAAAGATAGAATTCGGTATTTTGACATAAATGAATTGATGGTATGTACGCTAGAATGATTATTATGTCACTTGCTTCAATTGAAGGCACCTTGAGACATCATCTGCTTGGTTTTCAAGTGTTTGTCGTCGTCTCTTTCCTTCTCTTCTTGTGGACGACCCATTCGTCCAATGTTGGGTAGAAGCCTAGTAAGGCTCAAAAATCGAAGAAAAGTAGAAATGAAGATGAATTATCTCTTCCAACAAGTGCCTTGCACAAAGCATGCAAGGGTCCCACCAGTCACCATGCATGCCAAACTATAGAAGAGAAACCCGAGACATATTCACCACAAGCACAAGTAGTTAGCAAGCAACCAGTGAGATAGACTCAAGGACTAATGACTTCCAACACACTTACAGATCATGCATAGCTTTGGATAACACAATACAAAAAGAGCATACAATAAAACATTCAAGGAACAGTCCAGCACATAGTGCAAAATTTAGCCAATAATCTACAACGAGCACAAGACATCACCAAACACTATCTTAAAGCTTAGAAAAGATTCCACCATACAGAGCGAAAACAAACAAGGAAGACCAAAGTCTGCTTAAGACATAAGCATACATAACAGGGCTAGCTTCAACTAATTGAATGAGTAGCCCAAACAGAGGGATCGACAAAGCATAAGTATCCCTGATAACCAGATAGATAGATAGATAGATAGATAGATAGATAGATATAATCAAGGCGGTACTCTCTACAGTAGATCACTCTCAATAGTAGACCACTCTCAAGAGTAGAGTACATTCAATAGAGTGCACAAACGTACATCTCAAAGATAGTCCCAAATGAGTGTAGTAGTCCCAAACAAGTGCTCAACAACCACTTGTATAGATACCCGCAGGCCATATGAGTGGCTCTGCACGATCCCATACGATCCTTGAAAGAGGGCAAAAATGGCCCCTAGGATTACGCACCATAGAATGGTCTGGAAGGTGGCTTGGCACGAGGGAGCTACCTGTAGAGAAAATTTGCACAGTTAGACACCACCCCTAGTAGAGTAACTACTTTTGGACTTTCCCTGCGTCAGCCGCCCTCTAACATTTGCAAAACTTTGAGGCTTCTCTAATTGTAGTTCCTTGTCCTCATTTCTCTTCTCTCACATAACCTTAGATGATCTCCTATTTACCACCGAGTCCGGGGGGGGGGGGGGGGGGGTCGCCCAATTGAGTAGCGCATCTGGTGGAGGACTTGCCCACATGAGAGGGTCTCCGAACTCCAGGGGGAGAGAGGATACAGAGATGGTTCGCCGAGTTTTGGGGCCGCCCACTTTTCAAGGGCTAGTAGATGAGTGTGTCGCCTAATTTTCAAGAGCTAGTGGATGAGGGAGGTGCCTAACAAAAATGGGAGAGTGGGGGAGGGAGAGAAAAGTGGGCGAGAGGGGGAAGAGAAAAATGGTCGAGTGGGGGGGGGGGGGGGGGGGGAGAGGAAAGTGAGCAAGTTGAAGGAAGAGGAAAGTGGGCAAGCAAGGGAAAAGAGGGCAACGGGGGAAGAGAAAAGTGGGTGAGCGAGGGAGGAAAAAAATGGGAGAGTGGGGGAAGAGGAAAGTAGATAAGTGGAGGGAAGACAAAACTGGGCAAGTGGGGGGAAGAGAAAAGTGGACTAGTGGGGGGGAAGAGAAAAGTGCAAGTGGAGGGAAGAGAAAAATGGGTAAGTGGAGGGAAGCAAAAAATGGGAGAGTGTGTGAGGTGGAGCGCAAGTGGATGAGGTTGAAGGGAGAGTGAGTGAGGTGGAAGGAGACCATACATTCTGCCAAAACACATCAGAAGGTGACCATATGTCCCTAGCACATCCATAGTACTACAGGTTCCATCCTCGTGGAGAGGAAACCATATCCAATACCCAAGCACTCATAGGGAGGTTTGGGCAGCATTCCCATTATTAGGCATGTGCTTGACTCGAGAGCCAAATTGTAGTCGATGTCGAATCGAAAAAAAACTTGGCTCAACACGTATGCTTTGTAGTGCATCATTGCCGAGGGGTCATGAGGACTCACTCACATGTCGGGAACATCGAGGAAGGTAAAGATCGGGCTTAGAAAAACTACTATCTGATTTTACCATCAGCCCCTAGGTGCTCACCGTGGAGCACAACATTCAGCCCCGCTATGAAGAATCTGCGTCCGTCCTCAAAAGTGAGTCCAACAAAGATTAGAATGTATCTCTCAATCCATAGGTCAGACTTAGACGTGTAAGATATGTTGGAAAGCTCTCAAAATGAACTTTCCAATGGATGCACTAGATTGAGGATCCAAGATAATGCATGGGTGAGAACCAGGTTCAAGAGAGCAAGGTTGAAAGCAAGGCACGACCAGTAGGCTAGTGGCCAAGAAGCTGAAAGGCAAGGTTCAAGATACCAAGGTTGAGAGCAAGGCAAGTCTGTAGGCAAGTGGCCAAGAAGCGAAAAGGTAAGGCTAAAGACACCAAGGTTGAGAGCAAGGCAAGTCCGTAGGCAAGTGACCAAGAAGCGGAAAGGCAAGGTTCAAGAGACCAAGGTTGAGAACAAGAAGGTTCAAGAGACTCTGCAAAGGTGAGGACATCAATTCAAGGGGAGATCGAGGAATGATCATTGAGGAAAATGATCTCTAGAAGGGGAAGAGAGTGTTAAAGACTCGAGAAATGATGGGCAGGAGATGGGACCCTAAGAGGGAGGATTAGTAAGTAATCCTCAACCATGGCTTTTGGGGCAAGTGGTTAGCCCATCGTACTCCTAGGTGGTAGGTCATGAGTTCAAATCCCACAACAAAGGCCGAAACCAACATGTGTTTTACGATCACATATGTTTCACATCTTTGGGCACTATATAGTGGTTGGTCATTCCAAAGAGAACTGCCCCAGTCAATATTCTCATGTTGAATGCTTAAAGAAGCCAAGATGGTTTTTCTGCAGTCTTGTCCCACTTGTAAGCTACCTTTCCTTTTTTTTTTTTTTTTTTTTCCATTTGTCTGTGTGCCCATGAGCACATCTGTATGCATAGTGTGAGTGTCCGTATGGAAGGGTGTCTACAAGAGTGATCTTGTGGAAGTGAATGCATATACACATGAATGTTCAAGTGGGCATGTGCCCATGAAAAAACAAGATGAACACGAACAAGATAAATGCCTAACCTGATTATCTGCTAAGTTGATTGTTTCTAAGAGCTTGAGGTTTTCCAGTCCTTTTATGTCTTCAATAATATTCTGCATATTCAACCCATTTATATGTATGATGCATAACATAGATCAAGAATTTGACCAATTCATACTGACAGAAGCTACCTGATTTAGGTACAAACAAGAAATGTTCACGCAATCATCAAGTCCCTCAATATCCGAAATTGCTACAGGCATCATTTATAAATACATAAACAGCTTTAGATGCAACCACAACTTTAGAAGTTAATAATTATATGTGATTCCCATGATAAATCTACAAACTGAATCACAAATCTGAATTCATGTTCCAAAGATAGCTCACAAATTCACATGTTTCTTAAATTAAGTCTCAAAATGTATGTCAAGAGTGTTGTTAGGAATGAACAGACAAGGAACAATGCACTAGGCATAAAGAAGACAAGGGAAGACAAAGAAAAAGAAGGGAAAAAAAAAGGAAGATCATATCAACATCCGCAAGAAGTAAGATTGGTGCATTAGATAAGTTTATAAAAAGATCAGCAAAAAGGTAAAGAAAATTGCCTCTAATTTATTCAACTTATGTGCAAGTGAGCATTATCCCATACTGTCAATGTATAACGACCTTTATCACAACCATCAGATAATCAGTTGAGTTAGTTTAGAGACATTCCCTATGATCAGTATCTAAATGCTGAATGAAACCAAAAAGACATCCTCTTAGAAGCTTTTGAGGCAACGCTTCTGAGAACATTGTTTTGCCTCCAAAAGCAGGGTGTCTCTTCATTTCCGTATGCATCAAAGCAACCAGATTCTCAGTTGATAAAGAATCAAAATATCAGTGTTGATATGTATTAGACATGAGCATTGTTTTGTAACCTATTGTGTCCATTTTCTTAGGACGACCAAAGAAAATCTTTCCATGAGCCCTTAATTAGTTGACATTTACAAGATACATGCTTCATGTATTTTCTGGTAAACCTGCATTTTGAACAAGGAAATTTCACGTTTGTCAAAGCATTTCTCCACAAATAAAAACTCCTTTTCATGCTCCAGGAAAATTTTTCATGTGTCAAGGCATGCTCTATAAAGAAGAAAATACTCTCATACACCCTAAAACTATACAAAATTAAAAACTGTACTATGTTGGGGAACTTTCAGTTCTCACATTGATGTTACTCGTGGAAGCCACAATTCATCTAATTTTTATGTATATCACCTCTTGTTATGAGATTGTTATATTCCAACCTCATCTGAGCATAATAAATACGAGCATTCAAATCTAAACAACTTTTACAACCATGAAAGAAGTTGCAGGCAAGGATTACCTATTATATTGTTATGCAGATCCCCTTCTGGCTTCCACATCAAAGAATTTCCAGATTCAATTGTTAAGCTTATTTGAGTCAGGAGGAAGTCAATAGCAGGCCTCTTCCATGGTGAGCAAGTTTGGATAAGTAGACCAAGTTTAGTGCATACATTTGTTCCAGTGATCAGACTTGGTCCAGTGACTTAGTCTATCCAAATGTCTTGAGTGACCTGCTTGTCTGCCAATTATTAAGATATTATTTAAAGGGTGCGATGGATTTTCACGGGCATGAGGGACACAATATTGGAAGGTTTGTCCCATTCTTTGGGTGGAAGAATCCTTAAAATAATGATCTATCCAAATGTCTGTGTTGTTAGATATGCTCAATACTCCACCCTCATGTGACCACAAATGATCCATGGTGCTCTAAGTTGTAAGGCCCCCATTATGAGGAGAAGCCATTATGAGAGCCCGGACATTTGTGGAACCCTAACTTCCAAGTTAGATGAGGTCTATGTATGACCGTTGATGGTTGTAGATGATCTTTGTAAGCCTAGCCATTAGGTTAGGTAGGGCATAAACTTCCAGGCCATTGGGTTGCCATTTGGCTTGGAATTCTCGAGAGTGTAAGTGATGGGTAAGCAATAAGAGATGGATCTAGATTTGAAGGTAGTGGCTAAAGCCATGTATAGCTTCTAGATCGGGATAGAGATCAAACAAGCCAAGCTATGTCTGCAAGTCTTCAATGAGTTCCTCATTGAGATTACACATTTGGTTGCACTTCCCATCAAGGAGAGCATAGTGGCATGCTTAACCACCATCCAAGCCTCCAAGAAGAGTAAAATATGTGCAAAAAGACTGGAGAAGCGATGATGCATGAGGTATGTGGAGCTTGGGTTCTCCAACATCTCCATTGTGGGATCCTTTTTCTAACAAGCAAAACAAGCTTCCTTGTCAAGGAGGACAAAAAGACTAGGGTTGGAAGCGAGCTTGCTGGTGAAGTTAATCTTCGTAGCAAGGAGAGACCTTAAGATGTTGAAATTTCAATAAACATTCTCGAACAATTGTGGCATGGTTGAACAAGAAAAGCCAGAATCCTCATCAAGGGCAAAGAGATTGAGAGTGTTCAACTCAAATTAGGGCACTACAAAATTTTTTTGGCATAGCTAAATCTTGAGTATAATCTCAGCAGGTCGCAGTAGAATACTAATTTCATAGAAGGCTAAGTTCATAAAATTAGTCTTGAGGACCAATCCCACAAATTGGTCTTTTTAAGAATTCGTCTTGAGAAATTGGTCTTCCAGAAATTGATCTTCGTAAGAATCCGTCCAAAAACTCATTTTTCCGAGAAAAGACTAATTTCTCAGATTCATCTCTTGAAGGCAAACAAAAGAAGGGACGCATTAGAAGCGGCAGAGGACTCTGAGAGAGATCAAATCGGTGAGAGAGAAGATATTGGAAGAAGTGTGTTGCTATTCTCAATCTCGACAGCCCAGTCACGAAGTTAGATAAGAGGCTCTCATCTTGTCACTGTGGACAAGCAGAGTAAGTCTACAAGGCTGAGTGCTCGATAGAGACCAGTGCTGTTCACTGGTATCTCGAGTGAGTTGAGTTGAGTTCTGTAGAGAGGTTGTGAGTTTGTCAGAGTACGAGTGGTCCCTTTCTCTATCTATTGTGAGTTTTCAGCCTCTCTTGTATACTTTCATGCTTATGATAACGAAGTGATGCTTCCATGATTCTGTGTATGACCTTCTTCTGTTTAGTTATTGGTTTGTGGAGTTTGAAGTTTTGTAGTCTTTTGGGGAGTGCGCAAAGCAGCACATAGTGCATATTGCACTCAGAAAAAGAACCCACCTTGAGCATAGAAGAACAAGAATTTCCTCTACAGGCGCTCAATTTGGCACGCACGGTGGGACCTACTTTGCATTTTTTCTCTAAGATTGTTTTGTTATTCTCTTGTTTTTAAAAGAGCTATTTTCAAGAATCAGTTTTTCTTTCAGTCTTGTTTAGGATTAATCTCTTAGCATCAGACTTTCTAAGCTTGTCTCTCTGAAAATTTAGTCCTTAGAATTCATCCTTAGAATTCATCCTTCAAAATTCAACCCTCAAAATCCATCTTTCAAAACTCAACCCTCAAAATTCATCTTTCAAAATTCAACCCTCAAAATTCATCCTTCAAAATTCAACCTTCAAAATCCATCCTTCAAAATTCAACACTCAAAATTCATCCTTCAAAATTCAACCCTCAAAATTCATCCTTCAAAATTCAACCCTCAAAATTCATCCTTCAAAAGTCAACCCTCAAAAGTCATCCTTCAAAATTCAACCCTCAAAATTCATCCTTCAAAATTCAACCCTCAAAATTCATCCTTCAAAATTCAACCTTCAAAATCCATCCTTCAAAATTCAACCCTCAAAATTCATCCTTCAAAATTCGACCTTAAAAATTCATCCCTCAAAATTCAACCCTCAAAATTCATCCTTCAAAATTCAACCCTCAAAATTAGTCTTCAAGATTCATCTTTTCATAATTAATCTTGAAAATTAGTTTCAAAATTCATCTCCTGAACTTAGTCTTTGCATTTCGCTTCACCTTTTCATCCTTGTTATTTTTTGGCCTTTGTTCTTGTTTAAAGGCCAAATTTCCAGTTGAGGGATCTAGATCCGGTATATTTTCTAAACCTATCTTGAGTCCACGTTAGCCAAGTCCTCTTAGGCGAACTTCTCATCTATGAGTTCATACAGAGTAGTAGTCTATGACTCATACCCGTTCTCATAAGGGAGGATCTCTCAGTCAAGTTAAAACACCCATCAAGAGCTACCACACAAGGACTGTTCAATATACCCCACCTCGGGTACCTCCCAACTCTCTTCCACTTCTGGTTGGATCTTCATCTTCATCGTCAGAGGAAATACTTGCCCTCAACAACAGCACAAGGAGAATGGGAGACAATTTAGCAACACTTCTATCTCGAATCAACATAAAATTTCCAACCTTCAAAGGAGCTTCTCATGAGGACCCATAATGTGTGGAGGTTTTTATCCTTGTGCATGAGCAAGGGGCTCCAGAATCGACATGATGCTTTTCTAGCCCCCTTTTCAGCTACCTTGAAGAGCATTGCCGATAGCATAGTTACCAGCACGGTTGGAAACGTTCGGTTCGAACCGGCGAGAAACGGAGTTTCCGAGTTTCCAAAAATCTGGAAACGGTAGAGAATGGGAAACGGTAATATATATATATATATATATACATATATATATATATATATATATATATATATATATATATATATATATATATATATATATATATATATATATATATATATATATATATATATATATATATATATATATGTGTGTGTGTATGTATGTGTATGTGTCTAGATATACATATAAGGATATATAAATCATATGATGTTATATAACATATTACCATTGACAATATCCATTTAAGCTCAAATTTCAAACATCAAGAATAAAATCTAAAGTTTATAAACCCTTCATATTTGAGTCAAGATAATCAAGTACATATGATGTTCAAACTACATGAATGAATTATCACACACATTGTACAATGTAGACAAACAAGAATAATAAAAATTAAAACATCAATGATCATATATTAAAACATAACGAAACACGAACACGATCATCAATCATTAGTGTCATACAATATACTGGTAACTGAGGTTGACTTGCAAGGAGGCTAGGTAGTAAGTGCTCACCTTTGAAGGCCCACAAGAGGAGGGAAGATAGGTGCTCAAGGGCACATAGACTCTAGTTGGGATGAATGTGAAAAAATGCCAAAACCCAAACACAAACAATAAGAAACATCGAGGCATTTCAACCTAAGGATGAACAAAAAAAATAACAGCCCGGAAACGCGTTTCCGATCGAAAACGGTTCGGAGAAACGGCGAACCGTTTTCGAAGGCCGGAAACGCCGTTTCCGGTAACTATGGCCGATAGATGGTTCAGCCAATATGCTGAAGGACACTTTGCAACATGGGAAGCCTTAAAGGTAGCCTTCACCAAGACCTTTAGACCAGGTAACTCCACTAAACAGGCCCTTGCCAGTTTAAAAAATCTTAAACTTAAACCCGAGGAATCATTCCCTAAGGTAATGACTAGAGTAAAATCTCTAGTAGCCAAACTCCCGGCCCAACCTGGAGACTTCTTGCTTAAGATGTGGGTGGAAAAAGCACTCCCTAGATCCTCTCAACAGAACTGAGGGAATTATTATGAGCAGATGCAACACTACAACAATTTGAAGGTGCTCCAGCTAGGATCGAGGACGCTCGCCATCATTTTGAAGGTAAGGAGGCAAGTCAAGAAAAATCTCACTCGGACTTAGTGGCTAGCTTGAGGAGGGAGTTAGAAGCTCTTAAGCTACAAAAGAATTTACAAGAAGAAAAGAATACCTGAGAAGACACTATTACAAATCTCCGGCAAGATATCTCATTGGAATCTCAGCTCGATGCTTTTGATGAGCAGCACACATATCTCACCACTATGAGAACCTTGGTTGCATCTCTCATAAGATGTAACCGAGCTTTGATCTCATATGGATTACATGAGTGCAGAATTTAAGAGGCTACAGAATGAACTACTTTCACTAGCTCATCAACGAGCAGCAGAACATCGATATAAAGAAGGAGAAACAGAAATTACATAAACAGGTGGAATTCTACAAAGAGAAGTATGAAAAAGCGAGGGAGAAGTATGAACGAGCCAAAGCACTGCACACCATGCTGCCGATTTATTTTCCGTAGACAACTAGTAGATTTTGCCTCTTCAAACAATAGAAAACATTTTGCATTTTAGTACATGCATTTTTAGTTGATCTTGTAGTCCATTACCAAAATGTGCATTTATATTAGTCATCAGCCTTTTTTATTTTGGTTGTATCCATGAACAGTACCATATATGCCATTGAGCATAATTTTGTTTTTTCTTTTGGTGCACACTTTATGCCATGATGATTGTAACTTTTACAGTGTAATATCTTCTATGCAGCATCTATGCAGCAGCAGCTACAACCAGAAAGAAAGGAAAAAGAAAAAGGAAGCAAGCAAAAGCCTCACTTCACTAGTGGCACTCTCTAGGACGGAGAATGCAATAGTGGCGGGCAACTTGTATAACTGAAATTAGGGCCCTTCAAAAAAATTTTCGCATAGCTAAATCTTGAGTATAATTGGAGAAGGTCGCAGTAGAACACTAATTTAATAGAAGGCTAAGTTCATAAAATTAGTCTTGAGGACCAATCCCACAAATTGGTCTATTTAAGAATTCGTCTTGAGAAATTTGTCTTCTAAAAATTGATCTTCGTAAGAATCCGTCCGAAAACTCATTTTTTCCAGAAAAGACTAATTTCTCAGATTTGTCTCTTGAAGGCAAACAAAAGAAGGAACCCATTAGAAGCGGCGGAGCAAGCAAAAAAGAGAGTGGAGACAAAGAGACAAAGAGACAAAGAAAACGAGCAAAGGCCAGATTAACGAATGTGGCAGCGCCCACAGAGTACCAGACTTGCAGAGTACCAGAGTACCGGTCTAGGCAGAGAAAGGGAGAGTGAAGGAGTGGTGGAGTAACTGCTCCACATAGAGCCGTTTATATAAAGGAAAGAAACTCGAAGACAAGACATCCCATCACATAGGAGATACAAGGACTCTGAGAGAGATCAAATCGGTGAGAGAAGATACCGAAAGAAGTGTGCCGCTATTCTCAATCTCGGAAGCTAAGTCGTGAAGTTAGAAAAGAGGCTCTTCTCTCGGCACTGTGGGCAAGCAAGAGTAAGTCTACAAGGCTGAGTGCTCGGTAGAGACCAGTGCACTTCACTGGTATCTCGAGTGAGTTGAGTTGAGTTCTGTAGAGAGGTTGTGAGTTTATCAGAGTAGGAGCGGTCCCTTGCTCCATCTATTGTGAGTTTTCAGCCTATCTTGTATACTTTCATGCTTATGATAACGAAGTGATGCTTCTATGATTCTGTGTATGATCTTCTTCAGTTCAATTAGTGGTTTGTGGAGTTTGAAGTTTTGTAGCCTTTTGGGGATTGCGCAAAGAAGCACATAGTGCATACTGCAATCTGAAAAAGAACCCAGCTCGAGCATAGAAAAACAAGAATTTCCTCTAGAGAGAGGCAATAGGAAGGAGGGAAGTTGATGGCAAAGAAGACTTGGTGGTGAGGAGGGATAAATTGAGACTCCAAACTTTCTACATCCTTTACATGACATAGGCTCATGATCATGTCAAACATGTTTTGATGAGTATACAGTTTAGTGTACTTTCATAGAATTGTGATATGAACTATTTTGGACTTTGAATACATCATGTATGGGGTAACCCTTTGATAGATTTATATATTAGTCTTCACATTTGTGTTTTTAGACGTGGACGGTGTGACATGGAACCCTCCTCGCTTCTTCTTCACTCTACTAACTCCTTAATGCCCCCCTCTTCCCTTCTTTCCCCACCAATGACCTCCCTCCCCTCTCATGCCTTCTCCAAATACCATGCCTTCCACTCCCTCCTCACCCTCTCCCTACCTTCCATCATTAGCACCTTTCTATCCTCGCATCACTTTCTCCCTCCTCTCCAATCGCTATCCTTGTGCACAACAGACATGAATGGAAGCGGAGTCCACCCCTCAAAGGGACACTTCTAAAGCCCCCTCGCCTGCAACCGTTCCGACGCCCATTTGGCTCTGCCTTATCGATGAGGGAAGAGCAAGCTTAGTTTCAAATGTTAAGAGCTTCCACGCCTCATTGGTTATCTGCAAGATCATCGATCCGCGTCCCAGTCGTGGCTAACTCAAGGACCTTCTTCAGAGAAGCCTGCTTGCAAAGGTTGGCAAGTTGGTTGATATTCAGATGCAAGGTCTCAATTTCTACTAGGTGGAGTTACAGACCCCTGGGGTAGTCGCACGGATGATTGAGCTTTCGCCGATTGTAGTGTGGGCTGCTCAAGCTTACGTATGGCCTTGGGTCTACGAGTTTGATCCTTCGATCGAGACTTCTTTGTCTTTCATTCCCATGGAAGCACATGGCTTCAATGTGACAGCTTGTTTTCTTGGCTTACATCAACAATACCTACCCCTCTTCCCACAAACTGGTGGGTTCTTAAGTACATTTTTGGAGACTCTATAGACGGTTTCTTCTCTACTGGCCAAGGCAACGGGCCTACCTTTTGTTCGGATCCTCATTGCTCACCCAACACAGCTTCCTTCTCAAATTGAGCTCACATTGTTATCTAGGGATTGGTTGATTCAGAGTGTCGAGTACTCAGGCCTCTCGAATCAATGCTTTTCTTGTCATAAGGTAGGCCACTTGCAAAAGCATGCCCCATAAGATCCCGACACCAAGCTCGACACAAGCCTCTCCATGCGACTCAACGACCTCCTCCACAGGCATTTCGGCACCCCCCTTCCCCTTAGACTTCATTGTACCATTCTCTGCAATTAAGGGAGGGTGTTGGACACTAGACCACCTCTATAGACGAGCCACAAGAGAGCATGCTCTTATTGTTATGGACACAAATGAAACCATCTTGAACCTCGAATTCCATGTAACTTTATATATCTCATGATTGGTTCAGAATTTGGAGAAATTAATGCTTCGATAGTGTCCAAAACATACCAAAATGCTAAAATCAATTATCTACTTATTATTTTGACATCCAAAGGTCCTGTTTTGGATTGTTAACATCATCGATTAGTAACTGCCCTTGAACACCTATATAAGAAGGGCTTGGCCACATAAACCCTCAGTCTTTCCAATGCCAATCTCCAGAGCTCAAAAAGTTGTGATCTCGAAATAAGTATTTTCCAAGTTTCGGTTCGAGTTCTAGTCTTGTTCCTTGTTCTAGTCTGTTTAGTCTAGTATTGTGGAAACCCCATCTTGTGCTCTTGTAATCTCATAGTATGCAATCTTGTCCATCTACTTCTTGTACCTAGTTCATCTCCATTAATGGAATTCTTGTAACTCAGATATCTTGTTTGATACCAACGAATTGGGGTTGTGGAATCTATTGTATCTTGTCTGGTTGAGTTATCCATACCTATCAGTTAGGGATTGTGAGACTTCTTGTAGCAGTTCTATATTTCTTGTATTATTTCCTCTGCATGGTGATCTTGAAATTAAAAGCATATTTTCGAAACCTTGTTCAAGTCTAGTCATAGGGCACAATCTAGTGCTCCCTTGATATTTTCTTCCTTGTCTCAATTTTTGTGTACTCCTACGAGATTCAACTAGAAACTCTCTTCAAAACTTGGAAAATGAAGACTTGTGAATGATGTGTGTGCCACTCTCCTCCCATCCAATATATCCTCTTGCATCCAAAATAGTAATGCTCTGGAATGATCTAGTGTCGCCATGTGGTCATCATGCAATACTCATCCCCATTACCATTAAATACCTTGGGATATCCCTTAAGCTTGGGACCTTCGCTATTGCATATCCTTATCCCACACACACATGGAGTGGTCTTTGTAGACCAATGTCTCTCTCCCCCTTCTAAAGATCATTGTCCTCAATGATCAATGAGGGAAAGTACTAGTAATAGACGGCAACACTTTAGTGGAACACCTGTTAAGTACATATACTGCACACATGACAGCCCCAAGCCAAAAACTATGTGGTAAAGCCTGACTCTTTACCATACACATCGCCATCTCCATGAGTGACCTGTTCTTTCATTGAGCAACTCCATTCTGTTGAGGTGTATCCGGCACTGTATACTAGTGTTTTATCCCGCGTTCAGCCAAAAATGCATTAAAATAAGAAGACATATATTCCCCCCCTTGATCAGAACGGAGGGTGCCCATTTTACATGCTGACAGATTTTCAACCAAAACCAAAAACTGTTTGAAGCACATGAACACTTCGAACTTTGCCTTCAATGGATATACCCATGCATGCCTGGAAAAATCATAGATGAAAGTCACGAAGTAAAGATAATTTCCAAAAGAAGGTGTCTACATAGGACCACATACATCACTCTGTACAAGCTGCAATTTTTTAGTAGCCCGAACTGAACCATCTTTTGAAAAGGAAGAACACTGCATTTTGCCCAAAATATAGCCTTCACAAACATGTTTTCCGGGTGCCTCAAGTTTAGGCAAAGAGGACACCATTTCAAATTTCTGTAGGCGTAGCAAACTAGCAAAATTCAGATGAGCAAAGCATGCATGCCAAAGCTTTGGATCTGATATGATATAGTCTGAGAATTACGTACTGCACAGGCCAAATCATTTATAGATCTTTTCATAGTCTATGAGCTTATACAGCCAACGACATAAAATGCGAGAAGCAATAATCACATCGCCATTTGAAAGATCATGAACTGTACATCTATCATCAACAAATTTCATATCCAAGCGAATCTTGGCTAATGCAAAAACTGATAACAGATTTTTCTTGATCCTTGGCACAAACAAAGCATGTGACAAAGTGAAAGAACTACCATCCACAGTAGTCAAAATGATCTTACCGACTCCCATAACAGGATAAGAGGAGTTTTTGGCGCATGCAACAGTATTCCCTATAGGGGCAAGCTCGAGTGAAGAGAAGAAATTGCGCTGCGAGGTAATATGTTTGGTCGCCCCACTATCAAAATACCAAACATCTGAGTCTATTGCAGACATGCACTGAGTCTATTGCACACATGCAGTGCTCATGAGAGGATGGGTCAACACTACAAACAGTAGTAAACGCCCATTCTTCTTCCTGCACAAGATTAGAAGACTGTTTTTGGTGTAGAGGCTTCTGCAACAACCATTCAAGCCTCTTTCTTCTTTGCCTCTTTAGCAGCCGGTTTTGGAGAGTTCTTTATGATATGATCATTTCCTTTTCAGTATTTGCAAAACAATTTCTTCTTTTCTGATTTCTTTTCATCTTTGTCTTCCCTCTTCGATTGTGCAGAATTAGCAGATTTCTGCTTACTAATTGAAGAGCTCCATTTTCCTTTTCCCTTCTGACTAGCCACGAAAGCTTGATCTGCAACACGCATAATAGACCTGTTCTGCTTGGATTCCTCAAATGACAAGACATTTGGATTGCCTTTCATCATCAACCGAAGAGTAGAAGCAAAACTCTGATATGAATCAAAAAGACCATTTAGAAGGGTCTGCACAAATGAGCTATCCAAATGAGCTATCTGGTATAACCTCATCAGCAGAAATCTTAAACTTTGTTAGAAAATTGTCCATAGAATCACCTTCATTCATGTGCTCACTCTCCAACTAATTTCGGAGGTAAGCAACACGAGCCTCATTCTTAGCTTGGTACAATGTGGTAAGTGTATGCCAAGCATCCTTAGCTTTTCTGCAAGAGCGAATGTGAGGAATAATGGCACGTTTGACAGACAAAGCTATCAATGCATGTGCCTGGGCATCTCTGCAATCCCAACGAATTTGCTCTATAGCAGGTGCAACAAAAACCACAGCACGAACAGGAATATGCAAAATATCATCATCTTAGACACCTTCTACATAAGCTTCAGTACCTACAGTTGTAACAGTTGCAGGTATGATAGAACATTTTTCAACACGTTGCACAATGTTCCACAGTCCTTTTGCAACCAATACATGTCGCATCATATAAGCCCACAACGGGTAGTTGGTACCATCCAACTTATCCTCAACAGCCAACATACGAAATACATCACTGCTTTCAGCCATGGTTGGTGACTAAAATACCTGATGTAGAAAATTGACTGTATCTCAAAAAGTTGAACAGAACTTCCCAGACAAGTTCTGTTAAACCTGTAGCAGACTTCGAGACACTTATATTGGCAAACTGAAACAGGTACATACCTTTGGCACAAAAAGACAAAATAGCCTGCACAAGCGCTACGATAGTGCATTCAGAGGCCGAAACGAGTTGAGATTGCGATTTCGGCACCACAAGGCAAAGTTGTTTTGATCTCTGAAACACCTTGAGTATGCTCACCAAATTTCGTGTGAGTCTCAAATTTCGTGTGAATCTGAGACTGCAACCGGAGAGGTGTAGACAACGCCTTAGATGAAGCGGTGACATGCTCTGATACCAATTGTTGGAGTTAGACGTCTGCGGAAGCACGCGAACAGCACAAGGAAGAAGAAGAAGCTTGGAGCACAACACACAATACTAAATGTAGTACTAGAGAATGTACAAAGATAAGTAGCCCATTAGGGCAATAGGCGTATATACAAGCAGAGGGAAAAAAACCTCCAAAAGAGGGAAAAAAGTGCCCCGACGATCCTAGACTGTTCACACACATCACTACCTAAATATATCAATAGTTTCAACATTGCTTGAAGGAAATTTTCAAGGGAATCAAGGATTTTTCTCAACTCTAGAAACATGTTGTCATTATGGATTGAACATTATGTGCATGTAGAATAGGGAAGTTTTATCTTTACTTTATCTATATGCAAGTCATCTACTTCTAGTTTCTACTTTTCCATGATGTCCTACCTTACAAAAACAAATGGAGCACTTTTTGACTTCACCCCATTGAACCACCTTTGTAGACTTGGATCACTTTAATAACCAATTGTGAAACACTATAGACCATTCTAAATGAGGACCACACTAGATGAGATATACTACAAGATAGGGCCGATGAGACCTAACCAACAAGCAACCTTCATTCAATATTTTCTTGAATTAAGGTGGTAAAAAATATAGATATTATGACTAGATATACCCTTTCCCAAGAATACCAACCCAAAGCCCACAACCACCAAAGACCAACATCTAACCAAATAGCTAGGTCAAGTATACCTATAAAAGAGAAAGGCATGCATCAACATGCAACTATGTAATAGAGTTAATACAAACAAAATGAGAGATCAAGAAAGCTAGTCGAAGGATGAGCAACAAGACAATCAACAAATGGTTAAAAGAATTTCTCTACTAGAGAGAGGGGATCTTCTTCAAGTTGATGATAGAGTGGGTCTAGCTCTATTCATGTTGGGCATGTCTAAAGATGATTGCGAGCCTTCACATACTGGTTGTAATGTGGTGATACTAAGTGAGCATGCATTGTTGTTCTACCTTCATGATATGATCTTGTCCATTCTATAATAATGCAAAGACTCTTAAAATATAGATCTCATGTTTCATTCTCATCCATGTTTTGTGTGTTCTATTCATTTGTTTGAATTTTATTGCTTTCTTTTCTCTATGTTTACATATTCCTATCGTGCACTTAAAAGCAAGGTTGATATTATGAGGGATGTTGCATATTGAACTAGCATACATCTAGTGTGTACTAGGTCTATACAAGTCCATTAATTTGCATTCAAATTGAGGCTCATGTCGACTTTTACTAGGATGAAGGACAAGAACTTTGACTTGGATGAGGAAAAGAACAAGGATAAGGTCCTCGGACAACTATAAAGTCGAGGTCAAGGATAAGATTGAAGGGCAACGAAACGACAAGGTTAGAGGTCAAGGACAAGGCCAAAGAGCAAGAAGATCATAGGATGAGAACGAGACTAGGATGAGAACAAGACTTAGGACAATATATGAGGATAACAAAAAATTGAGGATGAAGATGTTAATAAGGTCATGGTTGTGTAACTCCACATTCAAACCGATTGCCACTCTACTTCATGTCCCATATCATATATGCAAGAAACACAATCAACATAGTAGTCACTTGTCCTATTAATAAGCATGAATGAAAGCAAAAGGAGAAAATTAGGAAATGTTGGCAAATGAGACCCAAAATTACATTGATAGCTTGTTTGTAGCACAAAATGTGCACGCCATGATTCATTTTTGTTTTTCTTTTCAACAAACCATTATATACTTCATGGAAGAGGAGACATATCTATTCTAGTCACCTTCAATTAAGTTCTACAACTAAAAACAATTGAACACTGATACAACGAAGGGGCAATAAGAGGCAAAGGATATAGTTAAATGAGCACCGAAAGTTTCCATGGTACGGCAAGGGCATAGTTGCAATGCAACACATTGTGAACCATTCGCAAGCCATTGCTAACTAGTAACAACCTAACATTGCAAACAAGTTCACGACCAATTGTGTATGTGACAAAAAAAAATGGCCTCCCCAAAGATGTTATTTGTTATTATGGAGGTAGTATATTTACAATAAAAGTATTGTTGTTTGTCCCATGTGTTCTCAATTGGGGCAGGCTTTGGAATCTAGCTATAGAAGCTGAAAAAAAATTGATTGCATTAAATAGTGAAAAATTCTTATAGAGATCTTCCAAAACTATTTGTTCTTCGCAATCTATTTTTTCTTTTTTTTTTTTTGGATTGTCAATTTGTTGGATACCTCATGATTAACAAATATTATAGATCATAACTAGATCTTATTGGATGTATACAAAAATTTCTCTCTTTCTACCCAATGGAAATTCACTTCCAATAGAGAAGAAGGTTATTCCAGCATTACTCCAAATCATAGGCATAAACCTCAAAGAGAAAAAAAGAAAAACCTCATGTGACTATAGTTTGGATTGTGGCGAGACGAAAGCTTTCCCTACCTTAGTGTTAAATGATCTATTTCTCACAATACACAATAACATTTCTAATCAAAAGCTTGAGAAAGGTTTGACTAATGCAAAAAACCCATTTGTTTGTGAATGGATTAAGGTGTGCTTTCCATCATCTACTCTCAACCTGTATAAAGGAGTTCTAAATTGTACTACAATTTCTCTAGGCTAATATAAATATTGAATATATGAAATGCCTACATATCTCAAATTTTTTGTCATAAATCCACTAAATTATTTATAGGTTTGATGTTGACCAATTACAACCCAAATATCATGAACTTAAAGAATCAAACTATTTGAACTAAAAGGATAGGTCTTTTCTTTTTATGTGTTCCTAATGAGACCCACAAAGTCTAATGTCTCGCCTAGTGACCTTGTACACATCAAGTGACACATGATGCTGCGACTTTATTGCAACTTGGGATTTGCAACTCCAACCCATTGCTAACATGTTAGCAACACATTGCCTACGCTGTTGCGATCCCATTGCTAACCACACAGTGCCAGGACCTGAGCTTCCAATGGTATCTAGCTGACTGGGATGGATTGAGTACCCAAAAAGAAAAACCAAAAAAAAACAAACAAACAAAAAAGAAAACAAAAAACAAACAAACAAGAAGAAGAAGAAACCCGTGAAAGAAAGAGAAAACACCCATCATCAACAAACCCACCAAACTTCAAGATTTCATAGCAACCTAGCAAAAAGGTGAGAACTGCAAGTCTCCACAACAATGAGGGTGCTGGAATAGATCGCCTGATTCTCTGTCATATACTCTCTGCATGA
This sequence comes from Ceratopteris richardii, assembly GCA_020310875.1. Lineage (NCBI taxonomy): Eukaryota > Viridiplantae > Streptophyta > Polypodiopsida > Polypodiales > Pteridaceae > Ceratopteris > Ceratopteris richardii. The sequence goes on along the minus strand of CM035435.1, from coordinate 25,311,670 downwards.
TATGTCAGGTATGTCATAGGGATCCCAAGACAGAACCGATCTACTTATGTTATTGCCCAACATGCTATGAGATATGGGGCTATTTCCATTGTCTATTCAGACAGGGCTTTGGAACGATATCCAGAGTTGAGGGATACCACCATTTAAGATGTTTGGCTCTACATTTTCTTGAGCTCCGGAGAAATAGACTGCTTAGGAGATCAGAGAGTCAGATTCAGCAGCAAGTTACTGATTATTTCCAGTCAGTCACTGCCATTAGATAGCAGATCTTGAATATCATGCATACTACAAGTATTCTGATTGACCGGATGACCGACTTAGGGAGATCTGCACATCCAGGACTATCAAGGAGGGAATCCCGGCAGAGACTGGACATTGCAGAGGAGGATTTGGGACCATTAAACACCATTTTAGCACGCCACACGTTACTCCCTGTGAGGACAGGCCATGGAGGATATTGAGAAGCTTTGGTACCATTCAATCCTTGATTACCTCTGAGATGTGAGTATCATCATACTCATGAGTCGTGAGATTGTATTATTCATTGTATTGCCCTGCATCAGCCTCTTCTCAGGACCTTGTATCTTTTCATCGACTAAGCAGCCCCTAGTCCACTCATATCTCTAATGCATACATAACACTTATTTAATTTATTATTACGTTTGGTTCTGTTAACTTTAACCTAAATTTGATGAGAAATTCATCCCACTAGGAAGGAAACCTGTTTTTTTTTTCACTCGCCCATGTTACCAAGCAGTCTCGGGGAGTACTGCACCATCTGTTGCAGTCATATGCGAAGGGAATCAATACAATGCCACTGCTTCCCAGGAGGTCATCACTCCACACACTTAAAACTTCCTGGCACTATTCTTCAATATTTGACTTCTGCTACAATACAATTTGGGCATTAGAAGTCCAGGCTTCGAAACTCACCATGTTAGTCACTTTAGTTTGGGACCCCAGGGAGTGGAAGTGGCAGAACCCATGATTCAGGGAAATAAACTTTCTAACAGACATTTTTCAACGTTTAAGCTGATTCATCTAGGCAAGTGACCTAGATGGCACAGATGCTATTGAGATTAGAAGCTTTTAGCAAAACACATGGAAATATTTTCCCTGGAGATTCTTAGATGACTTTTAACAGAGGGTTCGAGGCTACAAGATTCCAAGAAGAATTTTACTATTCATTTACCTCACAGGACACTGAAGACTTCCCATACGCAACTGGCTAACTGCCAAAAGTGTGATGGGATTCATTCTGCTTGTGATAATCAAATAGAACCTCAGAAAACATTAAAGTTGAAAATGTCCAGCATCTTAGAATGTCTGGCATAGGGTACTCTAGAATCTGGTAAGCACTGACTTAAGAATGATGTAGGGGTTGCTTCACGAACATGGAATAAGTGCATGAATAAAGAGATATATAGATTCAGATATCAAATACAGCACATGGTACACACCCCATTAATGGGTGCACTATAAAAATGTAGAATGCCCCTGATGGGAGCCCATAAGCTGCAACTCCAGATGGCACAATTGACAAGCCCAATGTAAAAATGACCTCGAAGATTGATGGAAAATGCACCTCCCCCTCTCCTCCACTGTTAGAAACTAGATAGGATATATGGAACATGCTGATCCGTACTCTTTAGGGTCAGTTTGCTCAGATCTCCTGAGATGAAGACAGGACTTCCAGACCATAGAAAGTCTCGTCTACCTTGGAGGCCTATGGTCATATAGAGGAAATTGATGATTGTCTAGACCTGCAGACTGTTTGCATGGCTCAGAGCTCCTCATTCCCCATCCCCCAGTTTTAGCCTTGATGTGTGTGCGCGTGTGTGTGTGTGTGTGTGTGTGTGTGTGTGTGTGTGTGTGTGTGTGTGTGTGTGTGTGTGTGTGTGTGTGTGTGTGTGTGTGTGTGTGTGTGAGAGAGAGAGAGAGTGTGTGTGCGCGTGTGCATGTGTGTGTGTGCATGCACGCATGTATGCGTGTGTGCGTGTACATGTGTGTGTGTGTGTGTGTATGTGTGTGTGTGTGTGTGTGTGTGTGTGTGTGTGTGTGTGTGTGTGTGTGTGTGCGTGTGCACGCGCGCACACGCATGCACGTGCACGTGCACGTGCGCATGTGCATGTGTGTATGCATGTGTGTGTGTGTGTGTGCGTGCGTGCGTGCGTGTGTGCGTGCGTGTGTGTGTGTGTGTGTGTGTGTGTGTGTGTGTGTGTGTGTGTGTGTGTGTGTGTGTGTGTGTGTGTGTGTGTGTGTGTGTGTGTGTGTGTGTGTGTGTGTGTGTGTGTGTGTGTGTGGGGGGGGGGGGGGGGGGGGGGGTGAGGTGTGTGTGTGATGGGGGTGGGGGTTGGGTCCATACGAGTAATGGCATGTGCAGCTGTACTATAAACACTCAGTTAGTCTTTCCTTCAGGAGTCCTAGCCAAGAAGAAAACCATATATTATGAAGAACAAGGGTCTGGAAGTCCCTGCTGATGAAAATAATTTCTTTCAATTTTGATGTAATCAAGGAAAGAGTTGTTTATAGTCTATATGTTGATATGGATCTATCAAATAGAAGTCTTACATACCATTGCACTCTAAATGCAGTGATTTTAAACCTGTGTAAGCATCTAAATGCTTCAGCTTTACAATGCCCTGCAAAGAAATATAGTCTGACTTTAGAAGATGGAAGGCTCAACTTAAAAATTAAAAACACTTCCAAACAGTAGGCAGAGTATATATGATCACAGTACACTCAATTACAAGTCCCAATAGCATAATCTGGTATGTCATCATGAGTTCTCTCATGCAGATTACAGGAAGATTCTGATAAACTCCTGGCACAATTCTCAGGATGTAAATTACATCCTATATTAAAATTTACAATAAAAAGAGGCACATGTCTTCAGGTTCCTTGTATACAACAGAAATAGACAATCACACAAAAGAATAATATTTAACCCACCATTCAATAGAATTAAGTTATTAATATACAACATGGAAACTCCATTGGCTAAGAACTTATTGCAGATATCTCTCAACAGATTGTGTTTTATGATATTTGGATTGCATTTTTAATACCTTCCTCCTCATGCCAACATCATAAAGTTTTTGGGAACGAAATCCTCACTTTTCCTAATAAGGGGTGGGAAGGGGATGGCAGAGGGTTCTCATTCTTGTTTCATTTCTATCCAAGAAAACATTGTCCCAAAGATTATCATAAGGTTGTTCTTTATGTGCGAAAACTAGATGGCCTGGTGGGTGAGAGGGGATGAGCACGCAAGGCAGAGGCAAGGTGAGACTAGGTAACAAAAAGGACGGAAAAATAACTAACATAATGGAAATGGAACTTGAGACGGATGTTAAAGCAACAAAAAGGAAGAAAGAATAACTTAACATAATTGAATGGGAACTTGAGAGAGATGCTAGATTCTCTACTCATACAAGACAAGATAACAAAACGAAAAGGAAAATAATAAATCAAATTGACGAGAAACCTGCTAGATGCTCTGCACTTGCTAGAGGAGATAACGAAAAGGAAAAAAACAAAAAAATAACTAATCAAATTGAAGAGAAATCTGAGACAAATGTACTGCACTCAAGGGGGAGGGAGAGTATAATATTGGTTCGGAGAAATGGAGCAAGGGAAGGAATACAACTACCAATGTGATTAATAGGGACTGGAAGGGTCCACAATTGCAGACTAGTCCTGCCAACCTGGTGGGGGCAGTACCTTGCACCGAGCCGTGGGGAAGATTTGAAGAGCGGCAAAAAACCCTTATGCCACCACTGTGTTTGCTACAGCCTCTGGGCGCCAGCTAGCTGCAGTATGTCCACCTTACAGGATGTCTCCATCTCTCTTCTGGTCCCTCCTGTGATCTCTACCCATTCTGTCCTGTTGTGGTCGCTTGTTAGACAAAAACCTCTCCCTTTTAAAAGGAAAGTCTCCCTTGATCCTGGGATGTCTTGAGCAGCCCAATCCAACTACTCATGGGACATTACTCTACCCTTTCATCATACTGTATCCCAAAGGATCTCCACCCTAAGATCCCACTCCTCCAAAGAGAGAGACAGAGAGAGGATACCCAATGACCTCAGCAATGGCCACATGTCTAAGGGGCAAAATTGGGGTTGGCTATACATGAACAAGGATGGAATCAATTGCTTATCCATGAGGGCAAAAGCGAACGCCCTCCCCCTTTACTGTGTGTCCTGAGCCGTGATCCATACTAAAGTATTTGCTTGCCCATGCCAGGGTGTCAAAGAAAGGCTTTATGTACTTCCATGCCTTTTCCAAGAGTATGGAAACTTGCAAGAGTTGTTTGCTTGGTACTCGAGTCAGCATCATCAACGAGATCTTGGTCTTCAACAATCTATTTGGTGTGATGAGTTCTTGATTATCCAAAGATTCATACTGTTGGATCATTATCATACTTTCTTTGTCATTTGTAATACCATCTTCGAATAGGTCTTATTTTTCAAGATGATCTGAAATTACAAAGCAAACAGACGAGTCCATCCCCAACCAATTTAATATTTCAATTTCTTCAAGAAAAGGGATCTCAAATTCTTCTTCTTCTTTGCCCTTGCCATTGCTTACATTGATAGTATCCTTGTGCGTTTTTAGTACATTTCCCTTACTACCTCTTCTCATGTATATCTGTTCCTGATTCTTAAATGCGAAAGACTCCTTCTCCTTCTCTTGAGCCCGTTGGACCCTTGTTCGTACCCCTTGAGGTAGTTCTTCCAACTCTCCCATGCAAGAGGATGGAGAAGGTATGGAAGTCTATTCAGAGGCAATTGACTCTATGCAAATATGAAAGGAATTGTTGGTTTGGCTTGACGATGCCTTCTTCAGACAATCTTTTGTATAATGACCGCAGTTATCTAGACAGTTCATGCACAGTGGTACATTCTCCAACAGAGGGTACTTACTTTGGAAGTGAATGTATTTGCCACATCGGAAACACATAATGGCACTCCTTGGTCAGTTGCAAGTAGAATTGCAACTTTGGAGCCGTTCCCTATCCTCAGTGCAAAAGGAGTAGAGTAGAAAAGTGGGGCATACGGGGCTTTCCCAAGAATGGAAGGTTTTGAAATAGGTGCAGCCTACGCCCAATATGTTGCAGCTTGGACTACTGGAATCCCGTGAGGTAGTAGCACTCCTTGGCCTCATGCCCCAGTTTTCCACAAAATGAGCAGGTTACCTTGATGGGGCGTTCTGCATTGTGTCCCTCTTTATTGCACAGAGTGCACAGAAGAGTGACCTTCACATCTTCGTTTCGAAATTCTTCTATCTCCTCTCGAAGTTGTGATATCATATCATCAGTAATGATATTCCTTTTTTTTGCAACTTGAGTCCTTCAAGCTCCTTCCTAAGTTGTGCCACTAGATCATCCTATACTCCAAAGGAAAGAGGAGGATTCTCCGAAATGGACTTGAGCATGCTCGATGCATGTGGCAGAAGCTGCAAACTCATCCAAGGAGACATTAGGTGATAATAGATCTTTGAGCTTATGCCTAGTGGTGACTGGTAGTGCTTTCTCCATCCATTTCTTTACTTAAATCTCACTAGGGGCTTTCGGTAGCTTGGCTACTAGTGCCCTTGTCCAAACTCCATGTCAGCAATTCGAGAAAGGACTCATCGAGTTCCAGTTGTAAATTTTAGGCTCGTCGAGAACATGTTCTATGGAATTCCCTAGTCTCAAACTCCTCCTTTGAGGCATCTCATGTGAGAAAGTATTCATCCGCGAATTGCTTGAATCACTTATCGGCCAATCCATCCAACATAGCAGGGAATAGAGCTTAAAATGCACCTTCTCTTCCTTTAGACATCTGCTTTTGCACAATGCTAAGAATCTCCATAGGTGGTCATTCGAGTCTTCAGTCACCACTCCACTAAATGTGGGGAAGCTCATGTTGATCCATAATAATAATGAAGCTAGGTGTTCTTGGGCCATGGATGGTTTGGATGATGAGGCTCGTGAGTCGTTATCCTCAGGGGGTCAGTAATGGATGTTCCTCCTCCGATGGTAGTGTTTATGGGGCGTTTGAATCGAGCTTAGTGAGTTGTGGTGAGACCAGGTTCTGAGTTGTGGTGAGACCAGGTTCTGATCATGGAATGACCATTCCCTCCTTTAACTCCTTCGTTGTGAACGTACTGAGTTTTCCCTAAGTCAACACCAAAGTGTTCCATCGAGTTTTGTACGAGAAAAGGAAACTATGGGATGATGGTCATTGGGAGAACTCGGGTTTGGGAACGAATTTGAAGAACAAGAGATAATTTTGCCTCATGGACTTGGCAGGGGTTAATGGGATGGGTCATGGTGGGCAAGGGCTAATTTTGAAGGGAAGGTTGGGAGGCGAATTCGAGGTAAGGGTCAATAATATGATGGGTGATTCTGGAAGTGGGGTCGGGCGAATTTTAATATGAATGCACATTAAAGGCTAAGGAAAGATGGTAACTTGGGGGGCGAATTACTTGAGGCTAATTAATTTGAGATACAAAAGTACCAAAGAGCCTTCTTGTGGTGATCTTTTCCAAAGACACTGATCATGGTAATCCTTCCGTTTCATTTGATTAGCCTTTATGTTTTCTCAAGCTCTGATTCTGAGTTCTTCCACTAGATGAACTCTGGAATGTTGTGCTTGTCTAGTGAGCAACCTAATCTGATCCTACCCTTACACAGCCCTCAATGAATTCCAAAGGGACTATAGCTTCAATACCATAGAGTAGGTGGAAGGGTGTGTGCCCAACGGTAGCGTTGTATGCAGTTCTACAGGCCCAAAGGACTCCCAAGTATGCCATGCCCATGTAGCATGTTGCTGGTGACACATCTTTTTAAGAAAGGTAATTAAAACTTTATTTGTGCTTTCTGCCTCGCCATTAGCTCTAGGGTAATATGCACATGATTTTTTGTGGAAAATTTGATACTTCATGAGAAAAGTTTTTCGTCAGAGTTTTGTAGACGAAATGGGTACCTTGGTCAGTGGTAATTTTAATCAGGAAGCCATATGTAATATGTGCTCATATAGGAATGATGCCACTATATCAAATGTGCAATCCACTGATGCAATGAGCAATCCACTGATGCAATGAGCAATCCACTGATGTAATGACCTCTGCCCACTTAGTAGCATAATTTTTTGCTACCAATAAATATTTAGACTTTGATAGATGAGCCATTGGATATATGGGCCCCACAAAATCCAATCCCCATCTTTTGAAGGGTTTCCATGCTGTTGAAACTTTCAAAGGCCTATTGTTAAGTATAGATGGTTTAGGACCACATCTCTGACAGATATCACAAAATTTCACCATCCTACATGCATCTCTGAAGAGGTAGGGCCACTAGGCCTTGTGTGCAATGATATAACTTGGGTAATGACATGAAAAGGGTCCATTATGCACAAACTCTAGAATTGGCTGGACTTCCTTAGCGTATACACACTTTCTAGTTATGCCGTCCTATCCGACCTTGAAGAGGTGCCCACCAATCATAGTGAAGATTCTACTTTTGATCAAGAGTCTTCTCTTTTCTCATGGAGTCATGTGGGAGGGGCAAGTTCCTGTAAACAAGAAACGGACTGATGCACTGTACCATGAAGGGTAAGTGCTTACATGGAAGAAATGGTGGTCTCGTAAATCATCGTCGATTCCCTTTTCTCCGCATGGTACTTGTATTCTAGATAAGTAATCCGCAATTACATGGTGTTTGGCAGGCCTCTGCATGACTTCCAAATCTAACTCTTGGAAGAGTAACAACCATCTCCATATCCATCCTACGATATTAGGATTGTTGGGAAGATCAAAGTCACACAGGGACACATCCCCGGGTCCTAGGGACATCAAGACGTTGTCCCCTTGAGCTAAAACATAGGGACACAAATCCGGGACGGTTGTTGACCCCTTGCACTTGTCTGAAAGTTTACCTTTTGGAATCTACACGAGTGTTTTTTGTCAATCGATTGTATGATGACATCTTTTTGTTCTGAATGCTCATGATAATATGATATGCCCATATCATATATGTCAAATGATCACTGACTCTTCAATCTTAGCTCTTTTTTATGTATATGAAATTTTTAGATGATGATGATGTAGAATGTTTTAATTTAAAGAAAATGATGAAATATATATTATGACTTTGAATGTTCAAACTTCAATGTGTTTCCTGCATGTTTCTACTTTAAAAAGACTTTTTTTCTATAGTTTTGTTCTTAGGTCATTTCATGTATTAACACATTCATTGTGCATTGCGTTCATTTCATATTTCTGAAAAAGCCAACATCTTCTTAGTATCGTTCCCGGACACCACCATTTCCAAGTACCCGTTCCCGGCCCCTAGTGACTTTGGAGCAGATATATGATTGCTTGGTGATATGTGATTACCACAAAATGAACACCCAATAGGTAATGTCTAAACTTTTTTAAGGCAAATACTATGGCCAATGCTTCCCTTTCTATTGTGCTATAGTTTCGTTCAACTTGGGTGAGAATTCTACTGGCATAATGAATTGGGCGATCTAATTTGTGCCCATAGCTGGTTGTGCAAGAATTGCCCCTACAGCAATGGAGCTGGCATCTACATGTGCATGGAAGATGGTTTCTCAATCTAGAACAATGAGAATGGGAGCACTTACCAACATCTTTTTCAAGAGTTCAAATGTGTTTTCTTTTGCATCGGTCCATCTCAATTGGACTAACTTACCTGTTAGTTTCGACAATGGCCTCGCTACATCTGCATACATTGTGATGAATTTCCTGTGGTACCCTGTGTTTCCTAAGAAGTTTTATACATGTTTTGCATTCATAGGACATGGCATCCACATGATGGCTAAGACCTTATCTGGGTCAAGACCCGTACCTTTTGAAGAGACCACATGCCCGAGAAGAGTGCCTTCTCTGACCAAAAAATGACATTTGTCCAGGTTTAGCTTTAATCGTGCACTTATGCATAAGTTGAATACTTCCTAAAGCTGAGAAAGGTGTTCCCTGAAAGTTTCAGCCGAAGAAGAAAGGCAGAAAAATCATCCATAAAGATTCTTAAAAATTTCAAAAGAAGTGGTCTAAAAATGGTGTTGACCACTCTGTTGAAGGATGCAAAGACGTTCCTTAATCCAAAAGCCATTTTTGTGTACACATATGTACCCCATGGATTAATTGACTGACCAACAGGATTAATTGGTACCTAATTGTACCCACTAAATCCATCCATAAAGCTATGCACAAAATGTCCGGCCACATCGTCTACAACTTGTTTAGAGGAAGGGGTAGGAAATCCATCGAGGATAGTCACCTTGCTTAGAGCCCTAAAGTCAACACAGATTCGAATTTTATCTATTTTGGTGCTATGACCATGGATGACAGCCGTTGAGAGTGTTCCATTAGCACAGTAATCTTTGCTTCTTCCATCTTTTTAATCTCCTTGTGAGACTTGAGTCTATATATCCTTCCCTTGATAGGATTCGCATTTTCAGCTAGAGGAATGGTGTGCTTTCCTAAATGGGGAGCGATCCCTTCTAGGTCCTCATAGGTCCATGCAAAGACATTTTTGAATTTTTTCATAAATGTAATTGCCTCTATTAGTAGGTTAGGATGCTCCCACAACCAAGATGCAAGGAGAACTGGTTGAGGCTTTTCTTTCGATCCCAAATTAACTTGCTTCACAAGTTTGGAAGTCAAAATAGAATCTGTGGACTCATGGGAGAAAATATCACTTGGATAACATGGAGATTCATCCAGGATGATATTGGCTTCCTTCTCTTGAATCCATTCACTTGCGAGCTCCTCATTTGTTGCAAGCTCCTCGTTGAGCCCTTTTGATGGCCCTTGTTCCCATGTTAATAACCTCCTCTTCACTTTTTGTGACCTCGATACCATACCATAGTTTCTATAACCTCCTCTTCACTTTTTGTGACCTCGATACCATACCAAGGAAATAATTCTACTCTTTCTAACCATTGCATCAGGCCTTGCCTTCTAATTCTTTTCCATTATAGATGGAAAAGGAATGTGTGTTACCTTCTTGCAGCTCCTAAACCTTGTTGTTGAGGTGTAGGTCTCAAGTGTTGTGGAGTATTGACCAATAAGGTGTCATTGGTCCAATCATGAACTTCATGATGATGTCTCAGCCAAGGTCTTCAAATCAGGAGTGGATAGTCCCCATAAATGTGTGGAATATTAACCACAACAAAAGCTAAGAAAAATTGGATCTTCTAGATGAGCACAAGTACTTGTTCCACTATTCCTAGTGCTTGAACTCTATGTTGATCTACAAGAGCTACGATGAAAGAGGTCTTCTTTGTCATTTCTAAACCCAAAGAAATGATAGTATAATGAGGCATTAGATTATCCTCCATCAATAATTACTCCTGTAAAAGTCTTGCCTAGTATGGTCAAAGTGACTATGGGACTTTTGGAGTCACTAGTCGATGATTTACCTCTCATGATCATATTTGTTTGCACATGTTCGCCACTAATTGTGATCTCAAGGGGTGGAGGGCATAACTTCTCTATTATACCTAAGACATCACTTCTAAATCTCTCATCCATTTTGAGCAGGCCATATAAAGATACCTGGTTGTAAGTGTTCTTTAGAAGATTCTCTGTGTTGATGATGGTGGAATCCACATCTCATCCTTCTGATGACTCTTGTAGATCCCTTACTCTGTCTTTGTAAGCTTTATCCACCTCTTCCACTCCTCTAAAAAAATGTCTTTAGACTTGACTCGATATCTTCTTGGGAATTGGTCTTGGATCTATTTTGTTCTAGTAACTTTTTCTTTTGAGCCCGTGTGAGGACTCCCTCATCTGTCTGAGCTGTGTGTACTTCTTGTAGTGGTACCACATTTGCAGGAAGAGATTTTGATATGCAACTAGTTAAATTGAGTGGGTTTAGCAGTGTTGTTCCTCTTTCTTCCTTCTCTAGCGCACATACTAAGACACTATATTTTTGCTCGTCTCTTCGCTTCACCACTGGTGAATTGGGACCATAGGGCTGCACATTCTAAGCCGAAAATTGGCCTTCGTTCCGGGTTTGGTCCAATTTCTGACATTGGTCCGATTCCGAAAATTGGTCCAATTCCTCAAATTGGCCCGATTCTTGAAATTGGCCCGATTCTTGAAATTGATCTAATTTTTAAAATTGGTCTAATAGGTCCAATTCCAGAATTGGGCGCAATTTCTGAAATAGGCCTATCTACAAGATTCAATGACCTGGAGTATCCATGTTCATGAGGTCTCCCCATTTTGGAATCTCTTCACCCCTTACTCATATTACATTCACTTGGTAGGAGGAACTCCCTGGTTGTTGACCACATAGTCCTCCCTAGATTGTACTTGGTCCCAATTTCGGATAGTCCTTCGAGTGGTGATCAGTCGCGTCTCGGCAGAGCTTGCATGAAGGTGATCCTTCCGGGAGAGGGCATCGGCTCTGGAAATGCCCGTATTTCCCACATCTATAACACATGATAGGCTTCTTTTTATTGATGGGTTTTCTCTCGGTATTGTTGTTAAACTGAGGAGTTGTATACATAGCTTCTTGTTGATGCCCTTGGGTATTGTGGTTAATTGTGCTCCAAGGACCTGAATCCAGTTGGTTTGAATTCCCTTAAGGAAGTAACACTCTCGTGCTTCTGACCAATTTTTCCATAGAACTGGCATGCAATCTTCTCCGGACAGTCGTGATTATTGTGCCCTCGTATATTATAAGTAGTACACCATATGAAAGCTTTTACCTCTTTTTGAGCGTTCAACTCCTCTGCCTCTTGTCAAAGATGTGCGATATTGTCTTCCCTTGAATTTCTCTCCTCTTAGAGTGTCTTTTGTAACTTCGGAGCCTCCAACTCCCTTCGCAAGCTTGCCATAGAATCCAAAGGAGAATCTTCTTGACATGCATCTTTTCCTTCGAAATGTTGGCGTGCTTCTTCAATCCTAGCAACAACGCCTTCAAAGTCTTGTAGGCTTGCATCTTCCCTCAATAATTCTCTCAATTTTTGTTGAGAGGATTTTGAAAGAGCCTTTTCCACCCATTTCTTGACTAGAAAATCTTCGTGACAGGCAAGGACTTTTGGTAGCGAAGACCTTACTCTAGTCATGAGCTCGAAAAATGATTCTCTTGGCTGATGTTTAAGATTTCCCAAGTTATCCAAAGTTCCTTATGTGGAATTACCTAGCCTGAAGGTGGTAGTGAAAGCCATCTTCAAGGCATTCCATGTTGTAAAATGTTCATCGTCATACTCGCTAAACCACTGATCAGCAATGCCCTCCAAGGTAGGAGGGAAAAGAGAAAGGAAGGTGTTCTGTCGATCATGGAGACCCCCGCTCTTGCAAAGGGATAAGAATCTTTGCACATGGTCGTCAGGGTCCTCATGGGATGCTCCTTTAAATGTTGGGAACTTTATGCTAGTCCTTGATAAAAGAGTTGATAAATCGTCAGCCATCCTTCTTCTCTTTTTGTTGTGAGGAAGTATTTCTTCCAAAGATGAGGATGAAGATGAAAACCCAGTGGACAATGGTAGAGGGTTGGGAGGTATCCGAGGGGGTGTATAGTGCACAGACCTTATGTGGTAGCTTTTGATGGCCGTTTTACTAGGATTGAGCGATCCCCCTTTATGAGATCAGGTATGATTCATAGACTATGCCTTCTCTGTATGAACTCATAGAGAGGATGAGAATTTGAACTGAAAAGGTTTCACTAAAAATTGAACTAAAACTCTGACTAAAAAATTGGACTCAAACTCGGACTAAAAATGTAGACTAAAGATTTAGACGAAAAAAATTGGACTAACAATTTAGATTTAAAAAAGGACTAAAAAGTTGGACAAAAAATTTGGACTAATTATGAGAGAAAAGAGGCATAATCAGTCATAGGATGAAAACAACAAGAAGAAAAATGCAATGTAGTATCCTACCGAGTGTGCCAAATTGAGCACTTGTAGAGGAAATTCTTGTTCTTCTTGTGCTCGAGCTGAGTTCTTTTACTTAGTGCAGTATGTACTATGCGTATACTTTGCACAAAACAACAAGGATATTATAAGGTGATACAAGAATCTTCAAAATAGGAGTCACAAGCATTACTATATTAACATCAAGCATGGAAAGTATACAAGATACGTGGACACGTGCAGAACAATGACAATGAAAGGGAGCAGTGCTAAGGGCAACTCCTCATGCAAATTGGCAACCGCCAATGCACTTACTAAAGCACATAAGCCTCCTGCTAAAGCACTCTGGCCTTCTAGATTCACTCCGCTTGTCCACCCTATGTCACAAGACCAGAGACTCTAGTCCATACCACAGAATCTAGTCCAAACCCTGGAGTTGAGCTTCTGAAGCTTGAGCTGATATTGACACACTTCACACAAGTATCCTTATTCTTCTATGTACTCTCCTTCTCTATCTTCTATGACGAGCTCCCCCCATTACTCGAGTTCTTCTCTTTATATAGGCCACCTCTGCACGGTGGTTACTCCACTACTATGTTACCTTCACTACTACTCGGACTCTACACTTTTCTCGTACTCTATCAAGTCCAGTACTCTACCAAATCCGGTTTCGAGTCTCCACTCTCTTTCTCTTTTCGGCCATACTCGCTTTTGGTGGGTCCATAGCTTGTAGTGGCTAATCAAGACCGATTGTCCCACTCCAAGAACGAATCACTGTAGTCTTTGCCTTGGACGATTTCGGGAAATTGGTCGTTCATAACAATTTGGAATTTAGACCATAAGACCAATTGTGGGAAAATTATTACATGAGACCAATTTAGGTGAAATTGCTCTCTTCCACCTCGACTTACACCTGTGAGACCAATTCTAGAGAAATTGGTTTCCCTTCTAGATTAGACCAATTTTGGAAAAATTGGCCTCTCTTCTTCGATTAGACTGGAATTAGACTTAGAATATAAGAATACTTAGTTATATATAAAAAAAGGAATTATGTAGGACCCCTAATTTAAGCTATACAATCACTCTCCTAGATGGTCCCTTCACCTCAGCCCTTGTTGAGGACGAAGATGGAGACAAGGAGAGCGGGGCAATGTAGGCCAGTATGTATGTGTATGCAATCAATCCATGTATATCCATGTCCCTTGTAAAGATCCCTTTTTAAAGTATCCCTTGATCTGGTCCACATGGCACATCTTGTCCTTCCATCATGGCACATTGGGGCATAGTACGAACAGGCGATTTAATTCGTGAGAATTAATTCGCGAATTATTCGTTTAGTTCATTTCGTACGTTTAAACCGAAAATAAAATTCGGGAATTTTATCCACCAGAAGAGAATTTTATTTTTTACATATAAAGTATATATATATAGAGCTCAATCACATGTAAGATACATCATACATACATCACACAATTGTCAACATCATACATGATACATCAAATGATTTAAATCATACATCAATGATCATACATCAAATGATTTAACTTTTAACCAATAACACATTTCAATTTACATCATAGTAAAATTTCATGACTCATGACATTGATGATTGATTAGTAAGTTGCAGCCTGCGAACATCATACATGTAGCAAAAATGATACATCATAAGTCAACAACCTATCACTGAATAAAAAGTGCAGCGTGCTATAGCCTATAGATAACCTATAGGCCACAGCCTATAAATTACAATGTACATCATAAAAGAGAATCGAGATAATACATCATATATGAAAATCTATCATGAGTCGTGATGTATCTCAAGAGCCAAGGCCCAAGATATCAATACAAAATACTCAATATCACCATCTATGAGATCCTCATCAAAAGAACTAGCCCATGATGAAGTATCAATGCTATAGTCCTGTAGATCAATTTCTTGATCTATATGCTCTATGTGGTGTGTCCTCTTAAGTGCAATATGCACTGTGGGTTGCAATTTGAAGACTCAATGGGGAAGAAAAATAGCATATACAATGACACAGTGAAATAAGAGAAAGAACCTGAAATTATGAGTGAAATGGAAGGGAGAAACTGAAATTATGAGTCTAACAGCTCAAAAGAAGATTATACAAATTCTGGGCAAACCGTAGGAGACATAAACATACACCTTCTCTCTAAGAGCTGCACTTCGATTCTCTAAACATACATGCTCACGACTCTAGTCTTCCAACTAGCTGCTCAAGAGAAGATTGGCCAATCACTGCTTGCCCACTACTCACTCAGAGTGCCAAGCCAGCTGATGCCAAATCTACCAAGTGGAGCACTAGTGGTAAGCTAAGAGCTCTACACACACAAAAGAAGGCAAAGCTTCAGCTCTGCATCCCTTCCTCAAGTCTCTCTGAGCTTCTCTCTCAGCTTGTCTTCCCTCTTCTGTCTCTCCAATTGTTGAAGAAGAGGTCTACTTATATAGTTTTCCTGGAAGTGAAGGATAGCAAAAGGGGACAAAATTAGTTTCTTCTTTGGCAGGCTCTCTGACACTTTTGACAATTTTGGTACTCTGGAAGCTTCCTCTTGGTCCACTTTTCCTATGCCGACACTATCTTCCAAATTTTTGTATTCGGCGCCGTCCACCGTCCATGAGTTCTCCGCATGTAAGAGGCTGAAAATTTAGACTATATGGAGATCTGGGAAATTTAGTCTCTTTTTCAAGTGAAAAAGTAGACTAAATCAAAAGTACACCCTTTTCTTAAAAATTAGACTACTTTTGAAGTAAGTAGACTAACTTCATGAAATTGGTGAACTTTTGAGTAAGTCAACTAACTTGTCAAATTTGACTAAACAAATCGACTATTTGGTCAATTTAGGAAAATTAGACAACTTAGAGATTTGGCTAAAAAATCGACTATTTGGTCAACTTGGGAAAATCGACTAATAGGACAACTTAGGAAAATCGACTAATTGGACAACTTAGGAAAATTAGACAACTAGGAGAATTATACGACTTGGGAAAATAGGTGAAATGGGAATTTAGACAACTTGGGAAAATAGGTGAAATGGAAATTTAGACAACTTGGGAAAAGAGGTGAAATGGGAATTTAGACAACTTGGGAAAAGAGGTGAAATGGGAAAATAGGCAACTTCATGAGCTGGATCCCCCTTCCAATTTCTTGCTCTTCGCTTCTTCTCCTTCTCCTTTTCTTCGAAATCGAGGTAACTTGCCTTGTGCTTGGCTTCTGCATCTTGAAAAACAAAACAAAAAAAATACATTATTTTAAGGGTGTATCAAAGTACCCGGCTACAGGTTGCCCACCACTTAGACATTCTCCATCCTCGGAGAAAATATGGATGTCTTTTATTTTCTTTTTTTTTTTTCTTTTTTTTTTTCTTTCTTTTTGTCTCTTTTCTCTCTTTTCTTTTCTTCTTCTCTTTTTCTTTTTTCTTTTCTTTTTCTCTTTTTTTTCTTCTCTTTTTTTTTTTTTGGAAAGAATATAAGTGAGAGATAATACGGAAAAAGGAAGACATTTGCAAGTAAAATGCATACATGCTTCTTACAAAGGGAAGTAACTAGACAAGA
This sequence comes from Ceratopteris richardii, assembly GCA_020310875.1. Taxonomy (NCBI): domain Eukaryota; kingdom Viridiplantae; phylum Streptophyta; class Polypodiopsida; order Polypodiales; family Pteridaceae; genus Ceratopteris; species Ceratopteris richardii. The sequence goes on along the minus strand of CM035435.1, from coordinate 25,295,221 downwards.
AGATGATGGATAAAATGTAAAAAGAAACATCTAATGCTATCCACTTCCATTCCTAACTAGGGTGCATTTTGGGCCGCCATAAAGAGAGTTTTTGCTTTGTCATGGATGTCCTTATAGAACACTGCTTCCCTCCGCAACTTCTCGTTTTCCTCTTTGAGTTCCTCGTTGTTCTTCTCTAGTTGCTTGTTCTGGTCTTCTAAGTCTGCGATCAGTCTCTGAAGCTGAAGTACCTGTTGGTTTGCCTCCCCCACAAATGAAGAGATCCCTTTGTGATAGTCATGGAGTAGTGAGAGAGATTCTAACGTGCTTCTTGCATGAAGATTTGCTATATGGATGTTTTCTAATGCGGGAAGTGCATGAGTGGAAGAACAAGGTGCGAGTGGAGGTGTGCTAGAATGCATGGGTTGGGTGGAAGTGGAGTGCATATGTGAACTTGAAGGGGTAACTAAGATGGTGGGAGAAGGTGAACTTGGTGATGGCATAGGAGGTGGTATGGGAGGTATGGGAATAGGTGGGACATGGATGGGTGTAGGTTGAATCGAAGGTGACGTACGTGGTGAAGGAATGTGGATAGGAGATGATGCATGTGGAGTGGAAATGGGAGGAGATGATGGTGGTGTGGGTGGATTATATGAAGCACTATGATGAGTGTGAACCTGAGGATTGTGAGCTTTTTTCCGCACATATGTACGTGAAGATAAAGGGGGAGGAGTACCTTTTGCTACAGCATAACCTTGATCACCAATTGGAAGGGCTCAGATGTCATCTAATGCATCACCTTTTACTCGTGCTCGTTTTACCGGGAGCTTCTTTCTCACAGGAGTGGATGTATTGCGCTTGATGGAAGATGGTTGACCCACATTCTTTGGTATTTCCGTAAGTCTCGATGGTAAATCCTTTAGCCACAAGAGTATCACAGAAGAGTAGACATGAAATTTCTTTGCGTCTTTTTGTACATGTACTGTATATCTTTTCCTTTTTTCCATGATGGATGCCCATATTAGATGATGAAAGGGATATGGACGCACCCAGGCAAGACATAAAAGCGCGTCACAAGCAGCCACATTGTTGAACGGGAACTTGGATCCGGCCCTTCTTAAGAGGATAAAATATTGACATGCACATAAGATGTGATAGTACCTTTCTGAGAGATCGTTGGCGGTGAACAACTTTGCACATTCCTCACATACCTTGCTTGCATCGACTCCTGAGTATGATCTCCCGGGCATAAGTCTTTCTGACTCTTTCATCCCCACAACCTTGTTTAGCATTTTCTTGGTAAGCGTTCCTGCACTAAAGTGAGGGAAAGACTCGAAGAAGTCAATCACCTCGTCAGTTGCAATATCTTTGGTAGGCGATATTTTGGCAATCTCTGTGAGGTGTATAGTGTGCAATTCATCCGCTGTGAAGATCACTTCCAAAGATGCTGGTGGAAGAGCATCGTGGGCGATCAAAGTGAGTGAGTCTTCTCCATCACTTGAAGACTGGGCTGAACCGACATCTTGCTGGTATGGGTGATCATCGGAGTCATTGCTTCCCATTGAGTTCCTTGAAGATGATGAATGTGATATGATACTTTGTGATTGGCTGCTCTTTTCTTCTGCTAAATGCTCACCTTGCAAGTTCCTAGATTTTTACTTGCGTAAGAAGTAGAACAACAACACACAAGGAACCTTTGCTGCTGCCTAAGGTCAATTTTCAGCAGGCAAGATTCATCTCCTCAAGGAGATCCAAGAACTCTTAAGCCGGAAGCTGGGATCACAAGAACTCTTAAGCTGGAAGCTGGGATCAGCAGCGAGTGAGCAGCTCCTGGAGAGATCAGCAAGTCGATGGACTGGAGAGATCAGCAAACAGTGAGCAGGTGACTGGAGAGATCGGCTGAGGCCTGGATGGATGCAGCAGCAAGGATGCGCAGAGCAAGGATGGATGCGCAGCAGCAAGGATTGAATGGAAAAAAAATCGACTTTTCGCAAGGTGACTAACTCTAGAAAAAAAATGGTCTTCACAAGTAGACTATCTTGGAAAAAATCGACTTTCATTACATGACAAAAATTGGACTTAACAGCTTCAACGAAATCTTCTTTCGACATATAAAGAACATCAAAATCGACCTAAACCTTAAAAAGAATTTGACCTTCTCTTTTAAAAAATCGACCTACCACCCTTTGAAAAACGCGTCATTTTTTACTTATGACCCAAAGGAACAAATCGACCTAAACACTTAACAAAGACCCAAAAAAATTGACCTAAAACTTCGGAAAAAATCGACTCAAACACAAAAAAATCAACCCCTTTTTTTTTTGAACTTGAGAGGAAAAAAAAATCGACCTTTCTCTAAAATAAAACAACTTTTTTTTTTTTTGAAGTTAAAAAAATCGACTAAAACGTGGAGGAAAAAAAAAAAAAAAAATCGACCTTTCTCTAAAAAATCGACTAAAAAATTCGACTTTTTTTTTTTAGGTTGAAAAAAAAACAATTCGACCTTTTCTTAAAAATTCGGCCTAAAAAATCAACTTTTTTTTTTTTTTTTTTGGGGGGGGGGGGGGGAAACAAATGACCTATTCATACAATTGACACCGATCAAAAAAAAGAAATGGACTCCAATTCAGATGTCAAAAAGGACTTATGCATATGATTGAGAGATCTAGTGGATAGAGATGATGGGTTTTATTGATGGGGACTATAGTTAGTGTAATAGAGCATCAAAACGGGACATGGTATTTACAGAGTTCCTATAGTAGTGATTCACTATCTCATTTTGTTTCTTGGTAGAGTTTGAGACGTGAACGGTTCACCAAAGGAATTTGGGTCCCTTCAAGAGTAGAGAGACGTACCGCACCTTGGGGAAAGATCTCTTTTACCTTGTAAGGACCTGTCCATCCAGTGGATAACTTCTTTTCCTTCCTGTTGTACAACCTTGGTTGATATAGCAAGACCAATGATCCTTCCTTGACTTCTGTTTTCCACAAATATTGGTCGTGCCATGCTTTCCGCCTTATCTCCTCCTTCTCGAGAGTTGAATCTGCTATTGTCCTCTTTTCCTCCAGTTGATGTAATCTGTTCATATTGATGTTACTCATGACTTGTAAATTATCAATCCTTGGATGTCCCACTCTGCTTGATCCTTTTAGAAATTCTAAAGGAGCTATTGCTTCAAGACCATATACTAACTGGAAGGGAGTATGTTTTGTGGTTACCTTGAATGCCGTCTTGTATGCCCATACCACACCTAGGTAGGTAGTGCCCCATGTCAAGGGATGGAGATAGCACATTTTCCTCAAGAGCGAGATGAGTACCTTGTTTGTGCTTTCCGCCTGACCATTGGCTCATGGGTAATAAGCACATGATTTTTTGTGGAAAATTTTGTACTTCACAAATATTTCAATTAGGGTTTTGTTGATAAAATGAGATCCTTGGTCACTTGTAACTTCAATTGGACAGCCATACCTGTAGAAAATATTCTCATACAAGAAAGAGGCTACCGTATGAGAAGTGCAATCCTTTGTCCCCAGAACTTCTGCCCATTTGGTGGCGTAATCAGTGGCTACCAACAAGTACTTCACATTCGCGGAAGAAGTGATGGGATAGATTGGTCCCACAAAATCTAATCCCCATTTTTCAAATGGTCTCCATGATAAAGAAATTTGCAAGGGTTGGTTGTTGAGCTTACTTGGTTTTGGTGCACAACGCTAGCAAGTGTCGCATGTCTTTGCATATTCTGTTGCATCTCGAAAAAGATAAGGCCACCATAATCCTCCATGTAAAATCCGTTGTGTTGTAATGTGACCTAGATAATGGCATGCAGCTGTTCCACCATGGGCTTCTTCTAGTATCTGTTGTACTTCATGTGGTAGGACGCATCTCCTATAGATCCAATCATATCCTACTCGGAAAAGAGTGTTTTGAACAATTGAAAAATTCTTACTTTTTAGAAGCAATCTTCTTCGTTCGAGTGGTGTGAGGTTAGGTGGGCAAGTTCCCGTGGTTAACAAATAATGAACGTCCTCGTACCAAGTAGGGTAGGTGCTTACTTGAAATAAAGATTGATCTGGGAGGTTGTCTTCTATGCCCGTAACTGGTTCCGGATGTCCTTTAATCCTTGAAAGGTGATCTGCCATCACATGGTGCTTCCCCGATCGTTGAACTAGATCGAAGTTGAATTCTTGGAATAAGAGTAGCCACCTCCACACTCTTCCATAGATGTTCGGCTTGTTTAGCAAATATTTGATTGCCTGATGGTCGGTGATGACTGTGAAGTGAATTCCCAACAAATAATGACGGAACTTCTTGAGGGCGAAAACAATAGCGAGTGCTTCTCTTTCAGTAGTACTATAGTTGCGCTCTGCTTTGGTTAAGATTCTGCTAGCATAGTAAATGGGTCGGTAAAGTTTATGTTCTTTGCTAGGTTGTGTGAGTATGGCTCCTACCGCTATAGAACTTGCATCCACATGAACGTGGAAGGTAGCATTCCAATCTGGTGCTACTAAAATAGGTGCACTCATAAGTTTGGTTTTTAAAAGGGTAAATGCATTGTCTTCTACTTCAGTCCACTGAAAGGGTACCATTTTGCTAACGAGCCTAGAGAGGGGCTTGGTTATCTCAGCATACATTTTTATGAACTTGCGGTGATAGCCGGTATGTCCTAAGAAACTCTGGATTTCTTTTGCATTAATTGGTTTTGGCATATGAAGTATTGCTTTGATTTTGTCAGGATCGGGAGCCATACCTTTTGTTGAGACTATGTGACCCAAAAGTGTCCCTTCGGTCACCAAAAGTGACATTTGTTATTGAGTTTCAATTTGGCTTCTCTGCAAGCACTAAAGATCTGTTCCAATTGACAAAGATGATCAGTGAAGTTTTCTATTGGAGTAGAACATCCAGTGCCTGAAAAGGTGGAGAAGTCGTCCATAAAGATTCTCAAGAATTTTGGCAACAATGATCGGAAGATTGAGTAAACCACTTGGTTGAAAGAGGCAGGAGCATTGCATAATCCAAAAGCCATCTTAGTGTATACATACGTACCCCATGGAGTTACAAATGCAGTTTTAGCTTGGTCCTTTGGATGGATGAACACTTGGTTGTATCCGCTAAATCCATCCATGAAACTGTATAAAACATGACCAGCCACGTCTTCCAGAACTTGCTCTGAAAATGGGGTTGGAAACCCATCGGGAATTGTAACCTTGGCCCGAAAATCGACACAAACGCGTATCTTGTTGGATTGCTTCTTTTGGACTATTACCATTGATGATAACCATTCAGAATGCTCCACTGGGACAATGATCCTCGCATCCTCTAGCTTTTCTATTTCTTTTTTGACCGCTTCTGCATACTTTGGATTAAGTCGATAAATCCTTCCTCTTACTAGCTTATCATCATGAATCAATGGAATAGAATGCTCTCCAAGATGAACCGGAATTCCTTCTAAGTCATGGTAACTCCATGCAAACACATCCTTTAAGTTTTGCATGAAAGTGGTTACCTCATGGAGCAAGGACGGATGATCCCAAAGCCATGTTGCTAGTAAGATCGGTTGTGAGTGTTCCTCATTTCCAAGATTGACTTGCCTTACAGGTTGAGATGACGTGGCCGATTCTTCGTTTTGGTCTTCAAAAATGCATTTTGGATAGGCCGGCGGTTCCTCTATGTTGATTTTGGATTCCTTTTCTTGCATCCATGAAGGTGAAAGCTCTTTCATCCACGGAATGTCGGATGGTAGCGGTAAGTCGTCTATTGCAGCTCTTTTCTCCTTCCCTTGGGTCAAATCTATCGAGACTCCTTTCTTTCCTCTCCTCAAGTCCATGATGGGTTCTCCAAGCCCAAGAGTTTCTACCTGTTCAGAGTCTCCTTCACAAATAGATATGCCATAACATGGAAAGGCTTCCATCCATTCCAAAAGATCTTGGTCATCGTTTATTTCAATCTCATTACATGCTTCCGCGATAGGAATGTGTTGTTCTTCGAGAATAGTGAAAGAATGAGCATTACCTCCATGAGATCCTTTTGGATCTAAGTGTACTTGTTTCTGTACCTTCCCTGGCAGGTTAACTAAAATAGTATCATTTCCCCAATCATGCATGGCTTGGATGTGCCTTAGCCATGGCCTCCCTATGAGTAAAGGAAAGCCTCCATTGACCTGCGGTAAATTTAACACCACAAAATCTAGAAAGAATGTCAGCCCATCCATCTCTACCGGTACCTTTTCTACAATACCAAGAGGTTTAACTCGACTCTGGTCAGCCAAGGTTATTGTGAACTTTGCTTCACCTGAAAGTTGAAGTCCAAGTGATTTGAGGGTAAAATCTGGCATGAGATTTATGCCTGAACCTCCATCGATTATTACTCCATTTATAGTTATTCCATATATAGTGACTGATAGACATGGACTCCTGAAGTCGGTTAGAGAGTTGGTTGATACCTTTGTGAAGTTCTTGGAAATCGAAGCTTTCATCAGGTCCGTTGGAGTGTGCCCACCACTTATTGCGAGCATTGTCGGAGGAGAAAATGTCTCTATGATCCCTATAACATCACTTCTAAATCTTTCATCCATTCTTAATAGATCATACAATGATACTTGCTAGAAGGTGTTCTTTAATATTTCTTCCGTTTTGATGATGGATGGTATTGGCGAAGGTAGAGGAGGCTCGTTACCTGAATGGAGTTCCCTCATCGTTTCTTCAAAAACTTTGTCTATTTCCTGCAAAATTTCAGAATTTTTTGTACCTGAGTCTTTTTCTTGGAGGACCCTTGCTTCTTCTTTCTTTTTCTGGGCTCTAGTCTGCACTCCTTGTTCTTGATCCATTCATGCAACGCCACCACTCTAGCTTCTGGATTTGAGCTGAAGGATGGGCTTGCATTGAGTTCTTGATTTTCTTCTTCTCTCAGTTGTGAATGAGGTTTTAACTCTGGAGCATAGCTTGGAGTTTCTGTTTCTGGACCATGATTGTGTAGGGAAACATCTCCATGAAGTTGACCAAGATCACTTAATGGAGTGGCATGAATCTGGGCAAAAGAGTCGATTTCAAAAAATAGTCTATTTTCCTAAATTGAGTCATCTTGGGAAAATAAGTCGACTTCAAAAATTTGACCCTTTTTAAGTAGACTATTTTTAAAAGTTTAGGCAACTTCAAGTTGACCATTTTCCAAAAATTGGTCTACTTTGTGAACGTGGTCATTTTTACAAAATTGGTCAAATTTTTTAGTCACTTGCTCCTCTTTTAAGTCGACTTGCTGAACTTTACAAAATTGGTCAAATTTTGTAGTCATTTGCTCCTCTTTTAAGTCGACTTGCTGAACTTTACCATTTTTAAAGAATGAGTCAACTTTTTTATGTGAAACAAATCGTCCATATTCCCAGGGGCATCACACCCATTCGGGTCCTCTTTCTCAGATAAGTGCCACTGTGAGTGTACATGAGAAAATTGGGTACCTGGATATTTAAGAGTGCTGCTTTCTTCTCTCTTACTTGAATGAATTGCTGGTTGCTTTCCCTTATCAACAGAGATAACATTGACTTGGTAGGATGGAGCTGATCCGCTTGTAGAAGCCTTCTGCTTTGGACAGTCCTTCGAATAATGATCCATTGTATCCAGGCAAAACCTGCATGGTGGAGACCCTTCTGGGAGGGAGCATTTTCCTTGAAAATGCCCATATTCGCCACATCTGTAGCACATGATAGGACGAGCTTGTCTTCTAAATGGAGGTTTTCGTTCGTTAGAGGGGTTTACCTGAGGAGTGGTATACATGCTTTCGACTTAAAATTTTGGAGTTGGTAATAGGGGCTGATGTACGGATACACTTGGTGACGCCCAATTCGCTTGCATCCCCTTGAGAAAATAGCAATCCCTTGCTTCATGTCCTGGTTTTCCACAAAATTGACACACCAACCTCTCCGGACAATCTTGAGAAGAATGTCCTGACTTCTTACATAAGGTGCACCAAATCGATGTTTTTACCTCTTTTTGCACCTCCAATTCTTGTCGTAGTAGAGCTAGCGCTTCGTCCCTTCCTTGCCAAGAAGCTTTTTCCTCTTGCAAGGTCTTTTGTAACTTCAAGGCTTCTAACTCTTTTCTTAGTTGTGCAAGAGGATCACTTGTAAATTCATCCGTACCTTCATGATCTTTGAACTGGACTCTTGCTGCTTCGATCCTTGAAGCTGCAGCTTCGAATTCCTCCAATGATGCATCAGCTTGTAGCAACTCTCTAAGCTTTTGCTGAGAAGTTTTTGGCAGAGCCTTCTCTACCCATTTCTTGACTAGAAAATCCCCAAGATTGTGAGGAAGACGAGAAACTAATGACTTCACTCTGGTCATTAATTCAGAGAATGCCTCTCCTTTTTGTAGTTTCAGATTTTCCAATTGATCAAGAATGCGTTCTGTGGAGTTACCTGGGGTAAACGTAGTAGTGAAGGCAGTTTTGAGGGCATCCCAGGTGGTGAAGTATGCTTCATCATGTTGATTGTACCATCGATCCGCGAGCCCTTCAAGAGTGGCCGGAAACAAAGCAAGGAAGGCATCTTCTCGCTGATGTAAACCCCTACTCTTACATAGGGAAAGAAACCTCCTGACGTGATCATCCGCGTCCTCATGAGGAGCTTCCTTGAAGGAAGGAAATTTGATGTTGATCCGAGAGAGCAAGTTAGTCAAGTCGTCCCCCATCGCCATGTCCGTTGGAGGCGTTGAGTGCCGATCCGAGATGCCTCCCGACGATGATGCGTCAGGAAATGGAAATGGAAGTGGTGGAGCTCTAGGAGGGATGTAGTGTAATCTTTTCCATTGATAACTCTTTATGGGAGTCTTTACGGGACTAAGGGATTCTTCCTTATGACTGGAGCGAGTATGAGTCATAGACTATCGCTCTAACACTCTTCATGAACTCGATACTTCTAAAGGCTGAACTTTTAACAAGTTCAAATTGCAACCAAGGTCCCACCGTGCGTGCCAAAATGAGCACCTGTGGATCAATTTCTTGATCTATATGCTCTATGTGGTGTGTCCTCTTAAGTGCAATATGCACTGTGGGTTGCAATTTGAAGACTCAATGGGGAAGAAAAATAGCATATACAATGACACAGTGAATAAGAGAAAGAACCTGAAATTATGAGTGAAATGGAAGGGAGAAACTGAAATTATGAGTCTAACAGCTCAAAAGAAGATTATACAAATTCTGGGCAAACCGTAGGAGACATAAACATACACCTTCTCTCTAAGAGCTGCACTTCGATTCTCTAAACATACATGCTCACAACTCTAGTCTTCCAACTAGCTTCTCAAGAGAAGATTGGCCAATCACTGCTTGCCCACTACTCACTCAGAGTGCCAAGCCAGCTGATGCCAAATCTACCAAGTGGAGCACTAGTGGTAAGCTAAAAGCTCTACACACACAAAAGAAGGCAAAGCTTCAGCTATGCATCCCTTCCTCAAGTCTCTCTGAGCTCTTCTCTCAGCTTGTCTTCCTTCTTCTGTCTCTCCAATTGTTGAAGAAGAGGTCTACTTATATAGTTTTCCTGGAAGTGAAGGATAGCAAAAGGGGACAAAATTAGTTTCTTTTTTGGCAGGCTCTCTGACACTTTTGACAATTTTGGTACTCTGGAAGCTTCCTCTTGGTCCACTTCCTGCACCGACACTATCTTCCAAATTTTTGTATTCGGCGCCGTCCACCGTCCATGAGTTCTCCGCATGTAAGAGGCTGAAAATTTAGACTATATGGAGATCTGGGAAATTTAGTCGCTTTTTCAAGTGAAAAAGTAGACTAAATCAAAAGTACACCCTTTTCTTAAAAATTAGACTACTTTTGAAGTAAGTAGACTAACTTCATGAAATTGGTGAACTTTTGAGTAAGTCAACTAACTTGTCAAATTTGACTAAACAAATCGACTATTTGGTCAATTTAGGAAAATTAGACAACTTAGAGACTTGACTAAAAAATCGACTATTTGGTCAACTTGGGAAAATCGACTAATTAGACAACTTAGGAAAATCGACTAATTGGACAACTTAGGAAAATTAGACAACTGCGAGAATCAGACGACTTGGGAAAATAGGTGAAATGGGAATTTAGACAACTTGGGAAAATAGGTGAAATGGGAATTTAGACAACTTGGGAAAAGAGGTGAAATGGGAATTTAGACAACTTGGGAAAAGAGGTGAAATGGGAAAATAGGCAACTTCATGAGCTGGATCCCCCTTCCAATTTCTTGCTCTTCGCTTCTTCTCCTTCTCCTTTTCTTCGAAATCGAGGTAACTTGCCTTGTGCTTGGCTTCTGCATCTTGAAAAACAAAACAAAAAAAATACATTATTTTAAGGGTGTATCAAAGTACCCCGCTACAAGTCCTCTCTAGACTGCGAGGGTCTAGCTCGTACATCATCATCATCATCATCACTGCTAGATGATGCTGATATCTCCTCCCAAGCATCAAGTGAAGTTTCCTCCACCTTTGGGTCCTCCCTCCTACTAGAATGGAGATCACGTGCTCCCCGCCCTCCTCTACCTCATCAAGAAATAATCTTCAAAGGCCTTCGACTCGTAGATGGCTAATCAAGATCTGTTGCAATATACAAATTTACAATGGATTAGACTTTAGTAACATAATAAATTATAACTTTTAAGCTATAAACTTTATGAAACATAATTGGTAATTAATTTTCAATTTTCAAGGTACCTAATCTATCACTAGATCTTGCACTCCTGCGTGTTTGTCTCACAAATTGTTGAGACTCTCTAAATAACATGGTAAAAATTCTTCCTGTGGGATTTGAGGGATATCTTTAATCTCTCCAATGTCGATGGAGTCAACATTAACCTACATAAACAAATTACAATGAAGTTATGAACTTGTAAGCTGTAAGTTGTAAGTAGTACTTACTACTAACTTGCAAATTGATTTTAGAAATGCATCAATATATTCCAAGTTACCTATAGAGGTGCAATATGACTCCCTTTGCTGTCCAACAACTTGAGATTGCAATGTGTATACACTAACTTCTCAAGTTGTGAAGGACTCAATCTGTTTCTCTTTTTCGTATGAAAAAGAGCCCATGTACTCCAATTCCGTTCAGGGGGTCCAGTGCTACAATCTTGCGATAATATGTGGAGTGCCAACTTTCTCTACATAGTACAAAACGACAAAAGACAATTTTGAATGGGTCATGACTCGTCACTCATGACACTTCATGATAATTTGATAAAGACTAAAGTACCAGCTTGAAGTTGAAACTTGAAACTTGAAAGTAATATCTCTACTCACCGATAGAGGAGTGCCTACTACATATTTCTCCCACCAAGTTACAGGAGTAACCTGGTTCTCGCAATCGTGCAATGGGCTGCCCAAAGTATCGTTCCATGCAACAGAACTGCAACCGCTCACTCTCCAACTGGGACTGGAGGCCTACATCTCCCTGTGTCCAATGCTTCATGGATTGGTTTGTGAAACCAATCCCATCTCCTCTGCACTGCATCACATAACTCACGTTTCCTATAAATTAATGTGAAAAATTAAACAGACATTAGAATCTAACTCAAGAGTCATAGATGAAATAAAAAATATGTAAAAAGTAAAAATTAAAATTAAAAATACCAAAGGTATTAATACTCACTCAATCTCCGAGAGTCCACCAATGTTTCTGATGCATCTTTGTATACGACCAATGTATTCGTATACAAGTCCAAGTGTGCTCCCCTCCATATCCACAATACGAAGCACAGAATAAAGAGGCTGAAGAGCTCCAATAAGTATCTCTTTCTTTGTCCAAAAGGCATCATTTCCCATAACCAATGTTGAAAAACGTGTTTATAATGGTTCTGTAACTGGTAACTGATACCATTCCTCTGAGACAACTGTTCGAAGAAGCCCTTTCCTCACTCGAAGCACTCTATCCAAGACTATGAACATATAGCAAAATCGAGTCATGGAAGGCTTTTGTAGCTCAAGGTCTGAATGTGCACGGAAAATGTTTTGGACTTTAGGCTTAGAGGTCACAAATCTTACAATGAATCTGGCCTTCTCAAGGATGGACTTCACCCATTCCATGGCGCCAATGTCTTCCATTAACAGATCTAGACTATGACTAGCACAAGGAGTCCATGTAATTTTAGGGGACTCATCCTCTAGCATGCGTCCCATGGCCACACAATTAGATGCATTATCTGTGACCACTTGCACGACATTCTTGCTCCCAACATCTTCTATAGCTTTTTTCACATGGGAGTATATAAATTCACCGGTGACAATCGTCCCGGGTGCATGTGCAGGAATGACATGCAAGAACATTGTCCCCTTGCAAGAGGAGACAAGAATGTTATACACATTTCTCTTGCGTATGTCAGACGACCCATCACACAATATAGAGCATCCATATTTCTCCCAAGTGGAGCGTAAGGATAACAGTTCAGTTTCCAATGCATTCTTTTGTCTAGTCAACTCTTTTGTGTGTAGCATAGCACCAGAGGGTCCCTCCCAAGGAGCACATATGCGGCTCACTGCTCTCATAGCCCTCTTCCAGGCAATTGTGTTGGCAACATTGAATGGTAAGCCACACAAAATAAATAGTTTAGATATTTCTTTGGTAGCTTCTTCCATTGCTTGTTTTTGCAAAGAGGCTTTCATTCTACCTCTTGCAAACACATTGGACTCAGGGACCCTAGGTATTACCATAGGACATGCACTAGAGCTTGCACTTTCATTATGAGCTCTTTTTGATATGTGTGCAGAGGACTCATCAATGTGACTCTCTTGATCTTGATCTTCATGTCCACTTGAGGAATGGGATAGAGAACCCATACTTCCTACACCTTGACTCATCTGTATCTTTGCAATCAAGTCTTTAAAGACATTTTGAGGCACAGAGTGGCATTTTCCAGTGCCCCCACCTTGTAGTCCTAGTAAGTGTGCTTTGATACGTGAAGCACTACCAACATAAACCCCTTCACAATACTTGCACTGCCAAGTATTGGTCCAATGTGGGTCATCTTCACATGAGATCTAAGCTCGGATGCGGGAGCCCTACCCATAATGATTCAATGATATAATGATAGAATAGTGATAGTTTATAGATATGGAAAATGGATAACGGGTTAGGCCCTAGGGAATCTCTCTCTCTCTCTCTCTCTCTCTCTCTCTCTCTCTCTCTCTCTCTCTCTCTCTCTCTCTCTCTCTCTCTCTCTCTCTCTCTCTCTCTCTCTCTCTCTCTCTCTCTCTCTCTCTCTCTCTCTCTCTCTCTCTCTCTCTCTCTCTCTCTCTCTCTCTCTCTCTCTCTCTCTCTCTCTCTCTCTCTCTCTCTCTCTCTCTCTCTCGGGATTCGATAGGCAATAGGCAGGCCAGGTCAGGCTGTAGCGTGTAGGACTCATCACTCAGGAGGGCATGAAGCTACTCATGCACGGAAGCATGAAGTTGTCGACAGGTCGGAGCTCGCTGAACTCAAATTATGGCACAATCTCCAACATAACTACCCTAAGTCAGTTGAACGAAAAATTCGAAAAAAAAAACTTATAAAACTCGTTGTCAACGATTTAATTCACGGACAATTTTTACGAATTTAATTCCTAGGCAAAAATTCGCGAATTTTTTGCACTATGCATTGGGGAGATTCCTTCTAGAGATTTTACCTGCAAGGAAACTAGGGAGAAGAGAGTGGAGAAGCTTTCTGAATCCATGAGAGAGGGGTAAAGAATAACTTGCATAAGTATTTGGAGATCGCATAGGATGTGCCTTAAGGGAAGCATGTAGGTGCACCTAAAGGAGATACTCTAGAGAGAGAGAGGGATCCACGTGGAGCCACATGTCAAGTGGGGAAGTACTCTGGAATTTATTCCACTTGGCACACAAAGAGAGACTCCTACTCTTACTTGTACATGTCTTCAAGGGTATACATTAAATTTTCTTGTAAGGGGGTCTTTTTCCTTACAAATTTCATCCGTTATTCTAGTACAAAGCACTAGAAGTACCAAGTGCCATACCATAAAGTGCAAGTGTCATACTAGAAAGTGCAAGTGTCATACCATAAAGTGAAAGTGCCATAGCATAAAGTACAAAGTACATATATGCAAGTATAAAGTACCATACTTGAAGGTACAAAGTACCCTTCCAACTTCCAAGTACAAAGAAGTACACTCCAATCATTGGAAAGTACATATTACACTCCAATCATTGGGAGGAAGAAAGCAAGTAAGTGGGGCTTTACAGCCCAGCTTGAAGGAGTCAGCCATATTGGTCCAAAATTGGAGTAGGGTGGACTCACATTGTCCACTAGGTGGACTCCCCCAAATTGGCCCACTATGTGCACTCACTCAAAATGGTCTACCTTGGCAATCGAGTGTAGTGTCCATGTTTCCATCTCCTAGATATCCTGATTTAAGTGTTTTCCAACATCCATCACAAATCTTAAAGAGTTAGATCTTTGAGTCCTAATGTTTGGATCACACTTTGTTACCAAACTTATACAGTCAAACTTCAAAGGTGCTTGGTCTATGTTTTTGAGAGTTGACAGGCTGCATTGTTATCTTCCCTCACGATTTCATGTATTTCTGCAGTGCAGCCCTCAACATCCATGGTGTAACCAATGGCCTCAACGTGGTCACACCCTTCTTCCAAGTGCATTTGAAACTGATCATTTGTCTTGGTTGATATCCATAGAATATTTCTTCCCCAATCTTGAAGTGCTTTGGTCTCCCTCAGCCATGATCTCCCGAGACATGGAGAAAGGAGTTGTCCTATGGCAAGGCAATCATGACAATATCAAGCATTAATTGACATCTTCAAACAATCATTGATACTTTTTCAATAATGTTGAGGAGTTGGACCTAATGCTGATCTTCTAAAGTTATTGTAAATGAGTCTACCTTAGTGAGGTCCAAGTTCAGCCTTCTCATGATGAAATCCAACATCAAGTTGAAGCCTCACCCACCATCTATAATGAAACCTTTCAAGATTTTATTCTCGATGGAAACAATCAAATCTTGAGCCCTCAATGATATGCCAATGGTGCATGGGAGAAACTCTACCATATACCATTCAACTCTAGATGTTGGTTGACTTGTGTATGCAAAATAAATGATTTTCAACAAATCACCTTGTACTTTAGTAGATGTTGATCGCTTTCTTCAAAGTAGAGTCGGGATTCTTCGATGTGTGATATAATAGCTACAAACTCGTCCAGTCTAAGAGTCCAATATGAAGGACTCTTAATTTATGTTGAGAGAACTTCGGCACAGCCTTCTCAATCCATTTCTTGATCATGAAGTTTTCTAATGCATGTGGTAAATGTGCAACCAAGGCCTTAGCATGGGCATAAAATTCATGGAAGGATTTGCTTAGTTGGAGATGAAGGTTTGCAAGCTGGTCCAATGCTCGTTCAAATGAATTGCTTGATAAAAATGCATGGCAAAAAGTTGTCTTTAGCTCTTCCCAAGTGGCAAAGTGTCCATCTTCGTGCTAACTATACCATTTGTCGGCTAATCCATCTAAGACAAATCGGAACAAGGCTAATTGAGCATCTTCCCTATTATTTAAACCTCTCCCATGACATAAGGGGATGAACCCCCTTGCATAATTGTTGGCATTGTCCTGCACCAAACCTTTGGAAGTAGGAAATTAAATGTTAATTCTAGAGAGTAGACTGGTTAAGTTATCAATGTTGAACCATGCATCCTCCAAGGATGTGTTAGAGGTAGAATTTGGTGCTTGTCATGCCTTCTCCAAAGAAGGATGTGTTTCAGCTAGCTCAAGAAGATTACTTTGGCTCCCTCGAGAATATTCAACAAGTATCCTTAAAGATAAAGGAGAAAGTGGGATCCTTGACAAAGTATAATAATGAGTTCTTTTTCTATGATAACACTTCAATGGGCTCTCAATAGGACTAAACCGACTTTCCCTTGAAGAACAATTACAGGTCATAAGGTTGTACCCACCCACACTCGCAACCTTACAAGGGCTTAGCTATGAAAAAATGGAGAAGTGTACAAGTTTCTTCGAAGGGAGTTTCCTTTCTTCCAACCCTTGCACAAAGCATGTAATGGTCTGGCCAAGCATGTCAAGCTATAGCTTCCCCTATGATATGGTTATTTTAGGGATTGGCTCTCCTTGGAGAAGTATAACTCCTTAATACACCCTGTGCTTACCTGAAGACTCTCAATAGATTATACCAATACAAAGAATGTTGGAATATAAGTGAACAACTTGAAAGTTACAATGCTATGACTTTTGAAGCAAATTGTTAGATATCTCCTATGGACACTACACAATTTGTGAACTCAGCTAATCAAGGTGCTAGAAGATAATACCTTAGAGCATTACAAATCAATGCCGTTGAGTATTTCAAGATTGCACAAGAATGCTAAGGACATACACAAATGGAAGTCAGCAAAGTTGTTGAGAACAATACATAGGAGTCAGCAAGAACACTAAGTGCCATGTATAGATGGAATCAACAAAAATACAAATAAGAGATGACGAAATCAACAGCAAGACAACAAATGAGTTCTACATCTATGCCACCTGCCTTAAAAGGGGTTCTAGAAACATACCACACTAAATCTTCATTGATAAGCCCTTAAGAGAGAGAGCCTCTTACCTTGAGTCACCACACCTCGATTCTTCTACTTGAGGGAGAAAGCACCTCTCCACACAAGAAGAATATACAAGAACAAGCAATGCTTGCCGATACCTTCAAAACACCACCCTTCCCTTCCTAAAACTCTCACCTTGTTGTGTCTTAAAGTCTCTTCAATTGACATCAAATGCCCAAAATGACGCTAGACACCTCTTTAAATAGGCCATGGGAGACTTCTGCATGGCTAGATACATACCCCAACTTGCAGGGATGGGAGTGGAACTACCCTTATACCAACAACTTGTAGATCACAAGGGAAAAGATAATGCACAGGGGTCCGCATGGAAGCTACCACCTCTCGAGGACCTAGTGTACAAGTTTGTTAATCTTCCAATCCAAGAATTTGGAAAGAGTGTGCATATCACTCGGGAAGTGAATGTTCCCGAGAGAATGCTTCATGTGCAACCAAGAGTGTCTATAAGTGGCCCTTCTTAATTTGTAAGTTCTCTTGCCCACCAGAAACAAGATCCATGTATTATCTAGGCCGAAGCAATTTGATAATGAAGTAAAGCCTTTTCTGCAAGCATCAAGAGTTTGATCCAAAGTTCAAAGCAAGAGATGGATGCTAAAGTTACAATCTAGAAAGATTTTGGACACCTATGGAGTTGAATAGGTCATGTCACATCATTCCATTGCATTAAGGGAACCAATTCTTTTCATGATTGTGCGATCAGATCTGTTGTTAAAGAACACAAGAAGAACATCCCATAGAAATTTTTTTGTCATTCACACAGTTCCCATGTACCCTTGTCGTAAATGGTTCCACACTTCAAGATTAATTCTAGGATGGGAGACCAATCCATAGATTTATGTAGAAATTTTTCAATAAGAGTAGATCTCCGAGCTTATGCATGGCCTCCTAATTTTCCAAGTCCACCATTTGCACATGGTTGCATGTCAATTGGCCATGTGCAAAAAACAAATGCTTTGTTGGACGACTTCTACCACAAGCAAACCTTAATAGCTTAACCAAAAGGCCTCAAAGAGTTGTCAATCCATCCAAGGACTTGGGAGCATGAAGTACATAATATATCGTTGGAGGATGACTATTCTTAATCTCAAACGAAATATCCATTTGCATGCTCTCCATTGAGTAGCCTTTGTTAGGAACTTTTGCAAGACCCAAGTTGTATGTAGCCTCACAATAACGTTGATTCCTAGTGGATATCTTAGGTGACAGTAAGTTTGTCCCTTGTGAACCCTTTGGTTAGACCATGGGAGAGAATTGAGATCTTTTGCACTAATATCAATGATTTTTTGCTTAGTCATGTTTGTATGCAACCCAAAGGCATCCTCAAAAATCTGCATAGCATATACGCAGATTTGCAAGTTTAGATTTGTGGCTTCCAAGAAAAGAAGTGTATTGTTTGTGGATCTTGTGCCCAAAAAATGTTTTGTTCTCAATGTTTAAGCATCATAGAATTCCTTGTGAATTCCTTGTGAGACTGGGTGATCCATAAAGTAGTATAGAGGGTTTGATGCAATTGTGAAAAGCAATGGGTTTAGAGGACACCCTTGATGCACTCTCATGACATGAGTGGGTGCAATCAACTTACCATGTATAAGACTCGAAGTGAATGTGTCACGAATGAGAATGGGAATAAATTGTAGCATTCTTTCTCAAAATCCCATGCATTCTATTGTAGATGTAATGAAACCCTGGAGAATGAAATCGAATGCTTTTGCAAAAATCACTTGCATAAAAACCGAGTCAATGCTATGGTGATGTGCATATTCGGAAGCTAGCATGATGGTCAAAATATTATTGTAAATTGATCTCTGGGGGAGGAACCCATAATGTGCTTAATGAATTATGGACACCAAAGCAACACGAATCCATATCATCAATGCCTTGAAGAAAAGCTTATAGAGATTACCAAGCAAAGTGATAATGCACCAATCAGAATGAACCTCTGAAAACTCTGTTTTGGATAGGAGAATGGCTATCCCTTCTTTGAAAGATGCACGCATATAGCCCGTGATCCACATTCCATTAATGACATTTGTAATGCTGTGCTTGAGATTCTCGCAATAACAAAGAATGAATTCCTTGGGCAGACCATTATGGTCTTGGGACTTTGTACTTCCCAATTTCTAAAGTGCTGTGAATAATTCCATGTCATCAAAAGGCCTCTCTAAGTTGTCTAAATTCATGGAGGTGGATGTCACAAACCAGAGGACTGAATTGGAAATGATGGAAGCACAAATCCAGTAAACTATTCATATCAGAAACTCAAATGTCATCCGAAAGCATTGAAATACTTTGTTTAGAAGCAAAATCATTCTAACATTGCAACTCTTCAAAGTGTTTCCCAGTCTCTAATAATCTCTTGCATTTCCATAGTGAAATGCTACCACTTCATAGTGGGAGAATACTTTAGCATACAAGTTTTGGAAATCAGAGATAGTTCTGTGTCCTTGAAGAAATGCATCAGTATAAGGGTATTGTTAATAATAAGTGGTCTTTCTTCCTCTATCATGTGTCGATATTGGACGAGAACCCGTTTGAAGGTGAAAGAAGAGAGGAAGATGATCGGAGCCAAACAAGTCATCAGAAATGGTAACATCCAAATGGCAAGAATCCAAAATCGAGCTGCTGTAATATATTCTATCAAGTCAAGCCCAAGCATGAAGGTGGCAGACTGGAAAGTATATCCTTTGTTTGTTGCATGTTTCATCGTCCAAACATCTGAAAAACCAAATGTGGCAATATATAGTTTCCAAACGTGTCTCTCTGTAAGCATACATCAAACCATAGTGGAAACGTCAAATGAGTTTTCCATCATGTTAAAGGCCCCCCATAAACCAAATGTGTTGTGAATTGAAGTCTTGCAAAAGCTGAAGGAGACAGATGCCTCTTCTGCATAAAATCAGATCCAAGTGTAGGGTTTTGGCCATCTAGTGAAATCAGAGTTAAGCTTCCTAAGGGACTTCTCCTCCCACTCCTATTATTTGGTTATAGATGTTAAGCATATACATTTTTCACACATGCTACATAATGCCACATAGCAAGAGTCGACCAGATTGCTGAGTTTCTGTTATACAGTGACAGCTTTATACAAGCTACAAAATATTAACAGGAATTGTGGGGAATGGCATGCTCTCTTGAGGAATGCCTAATTAAGATGCATGGCTGAAACGCACATCTTAAAGCAGAAAAGCATGCCTACTACATCTGCAGAAGAATTTTACACTTGCATAATCTGCATGCACTGCAGTCTAATGATTTGGAAGCAAAGAAATTTGGACATCATGAAATTGGATGTGCCTGCAAGAACAATTTGTAAAAAGTAAAAAGAAAAGAAATGGTCAATGAATCTCTATTTGTTAGGTTAAATGGAATATAGACACAAATGAGTCTATGCTGTTCTTCTATTGGCGCTTCAAAATGACTGTGATGGGGCATAATTTAAAAGTAGGGAGACTAAAATCAATAAAGAAAGTACGATGTCTTATGTACAACATCATTGTTGATGCACTGGTCAAGATGGAAACACCCCTTCAATCACGACGAGTTGTAGCTTTTGAATGTATGAACAATTGTGAAATCCCAAGGAAAGATAGTCTTTCATAAGACTTACTGCTCTACTATTCGGAACAGCTTTCAGGAAATTATCTTTTACTGTATCAAATGCAGCTCTCTAGGCATCTGCCTTCTTTTGTGAAAGAAAATATTATTATGCTAAAAATAGCACATGCCACCCTAAATTCTTGGAGGCCTATTATGCTCATGGGTTTCTTATATAAAATCATAAGAAAATTGTAGTTACAAGCATGCATCCACTCCTTGGGCAGATTGTGCACATGCCACAAGTGGGATTCGTAGAAGGAAGGTCCACTGATGATAATATCCTATTTGTTATGCTAGCTTTCATGTTTACTCCACTTTATGCACATCAAAATTCTTTTGCAGAACGAATTCATTAGAAGCTCATTCGTGAAGTAGGTGCAAAAGTTTCTTCATAATCAATGCCATATTGTTGCGCATATCCTTTGGCAACCAATCTAGCTTTGTAGCGATCAATGCTACCATCGGATTTTATTTTAATCTTATAAACCCACTTTGTACCAATGGGATTCTTTCCTTTTGGCAATTCACAACACTCTGTAGTATCATTCCTATGCATGGAATCCATTTCTGATTGCATAGCACTCAGCCATTGTGGATCGTAACAAGCATCTTCAAAAGAAAGTGGCTCTTCATTACATGCTCTAGGAATAAAAGAATAATCCATAAAATTACTTAATGCATGGAGAGAGCTTGATCTTGTTCTACCAAGTAAAGGTGCACTTAGTTTGCTTTCCTGCAAAGTTTGTTTCAGCCACTTGGTATAGTTTGTTCACTCTTGATAGACATGTCTTCATTATGTAAAACATCTTCAATATGTACATCATGAGTTGGCTGAATTTCATACTCATTTTCAGCCATATTTTGACGCAAATGTCCTGCAAAGTTTGTTTCAACCACTTTGGCATAGTTTGTGCACTCTTGATAGACATGTCTTCATTATGTAAAACATCTTCAATATGTACATCGTGCGTGGGCTGAATTTCATGCTCATTTTCAGCCATATTTTGACGCAAATGTTCAACCATATGTGGTTGGAAATTTCAAGCAGTTCGGACATTTTTTGGCTCAAAATTTTCAGCCATGTTTGGCTGAAAATTCTCTGCATTTTCAGCTCTATTTTGCTGGAATTTTTCAGTCCTTTGAGCCTCAATTGGCTGGTCTACATAACCATAGTCAAGCACACCATTTTGGAACATAGGCATGAGTGTATTGAACACATCTTGTGAGCTAACTGTTTGCTGTTTTTTGCATTCAAGTAGAGGTAAAACTAAATTTTCAGCAAATAACACATCTCGACTCACAATAATTGTGTTCGTCAATGGATGGCACAAACGATATCCCTTACTTTAAGCACTATAACCAACAAATATACATTTCTTTGCCTTGTCATCAAGTTTGTGATGTTGTTGTGATGGCACAAGAGCATATGCCAAACAACCAAACACACGCATATGACTAACCATAGGCTTATGACCATTCCAAGCCTCATAAGGAGTGATGACTCTCAATGCTTTTATAGGGAAGCGATTCAACACATAGTTCGCACACATGACCGCTTCCATCCAAAACTTATTGACAAGAAGATTCTTTCCTTTAACCATATGTGCCATTTCAAGTAGAGTTCTATTTTTACGCTCGGCAACACCATTTTGTTGATGTGTATATGGCACCATACATTGGTGTGAAATACCTCTTTCATGAAGAAAAGCACTAAACTAATGTGACATGTATTCACAACCACGATCCATTTGTAGAGTCAAAAGCTTTTGTGAAGAAAAATTTTCAGCCATAGCTAAAAATGCTTTGAAGGAAGAGAATACCTCACTCTTTGATTTCATAGGATACACCCATGTATGCCGAGTAGCATCATCAATGAAGGTAACAAAGTATACATGTTTCCCAAAAGATGGAGTCTTGATGGGATCACATACATCCCTATGAACAAACTTCAATTTTCTTGTAGTGTTTGTATGACTGTCTTTTGGAAAAGAAGCACGATGCATTTTTTCAAGAATGCAACCTTCACATGCATGCTTTTCAATGGACTCAAGTGTTGGCAAACTAATAACCATGTCTTTCTTTTGCAAGCAAAGAAAACTAGTGAAGTTCAAGTGACCAAAACGAGCATGCCAAAGCTCCATTTCAGCAATGAAAGAAGTATGAGCAACCAAGGCATTCGAGGCAGCCCTCTTGTATGTATCCATGCGATACAAACCGTTACATAATGTATCAGACATCACGACAACATCGCCATTGCTGAAATCATGAACCATACACTTATGATCAACAAAGTGTACATGAAGTTCAGTTTTGACAATCAACGGAACGGAAATTAGGTTCTTCTTGATATCGGACACATACAATGCATTTTTCAAGAGAATCACCCCTCCATTTGGGACCGTAAGCTAAATTTCTCCTACTCCAATGATAGGATAAGAGGCATTGTTTGCGCACACCACATGTCCTCCTTTGGGTCCATCTTTCAAAGAGGCAAAAAATCTTTTGCATGATGTTATGTGCTTTGAAGAACCACTATAAAAGAACCAATCCGAATCAGCCTCAATCACAACCATACATTTAAAATGCAAAGAAGCATCATAATGACATGTAACAACACATGCCCAAAAATCTTGAACCATGTTAACTTCATCATTCTTTACATTTGCTGAATTTTCAACAATAGACATGCAAGATTCCTTCTTCTTTTCATTGCGTTTAACAAGCTTTCTACACTCATCAATAGTACGACCTTCCTTTCGACAATATTTGTATCTCTTCTTCTTTTTGCAAATCACCATCATTAAAGGATGAGTGGAAGAGGAAGGTTGAGGCTTTGGTTTTGATGAACCCAAAGCTGAACCACACTTGCTTTTCCCCTTTTGTGAGATACCAAGTGTTTGCCTTCCCTCAATCAAACCACTCCTATTCACTCTAGATTGCTCTTCTTGCAAAAGAAGAGACACAACCTCATCAAATGCATACATATTGAGATTCGCTTTTGCAACCAAACGGATTATAGTAGCAAAGCTTTGAAAAGATTCTAGTAATCCTTCCAACAATGTAGAAATGAGTGACGCATCCAAAATAATCTCATCTATGTTTGCCAATTGCTCTTTAAAGTCCTTATGCGTGAAACATACACATCCACAGACTCATTTTCAGCCATACATACATCCTCAAGTTTCTCCCTCAAGTATGCAACACGTGCTTCATTACGCAAGGCATACAAAAAAGCAAGAGTGTCCCATGCCTGTCCTGATGTAGAACATGACCGAATGTGTGGAACTATATGACGCTTCACAAAAAGCGTAATCAATGCATTAGCTTGAGCATCTTTTCCATCCCATCTAAGCTTCCCCTGTGTAGGTGGAGAAAGAGAAACCACTATACTTGAAGAAGAAGTTCCATCCGTGATGGTAGATTGTGAAGTACAGCACTTGCGGGTCTTCGATCTACATCTATCACTATGTTCCAAAGTTGTTTGGCAACAAGAACATGCTTCATCATGTAAAACCACATCAGATAGTTGGTCCCATCAAGTTTATCTTCGGTTTGAAGCATGCCAAACAAGTCATTGAATCTAGCTATTTCACTAAAGAACAAGAATATGACAAAATCTTTACTTTGACAAAAGCTGAAATGAACGCTGAAATTTCAGCTCACAAACCGTCAATCTGATGGCGATTCTGACTGCACAAATGGCTTCAAAATGGAAGTAAAACCCCAAGGCACCTCATGGAAATTTTTCTTGACGGTTGAAATTCACTGTTCTATGCTCCGAAGTCGATTTGCACTCTTAAAAGTGCACGTGCACTGCGACACGAAAAACCGAAACTTGAGAAGGAGCTAAACCTGCTCTGATACCACTGTTGGATGTGTGTAGAAGTGCGAGAGACACACGAGAAGCACACACAAGGAGCACAAACGTAGCAAGACACACGAAGAAGACGATGGTTGAAATAGCCTTCTTTATTGACGATGAACGGAACTAAAGTAAGAGCTGAATAATATCCCTAAGTACAAAGTACCACCCCATATGAGAGTATCAAGTATGTGATAACATAGAGAAAAAACCTTTAACCTGCACTAAAGTAAAAAGTGCCCATTATAGGGAAAAGGTTCACATCAAGCTACTCGAGGAACACATAAGTGTAACAAAAAGATCAACATCATTTATGTGTTATATAAGAAGCCACTATTATGGTGCTTGCCTATTATGCCTAGCTAATAATTATCACCTTTTAACAAACACTAGAAAAAATCACTTTCTTTTTATAAGAAAACTGAACATGATCCCCCTCCTCCCCTAAATCTATTCTTTTCATGAAAACATTATATTACCTAAAAATTCAGCTCTGCAGAAATTGTTCTCTCCCACTTTTTTTTTCATATTAATCCCCAAGGCAGACCATTCTTTCATTGAAGTCATCTCTTCTACATGCATGTCATCTCTCTCCTTCTACTATGAAATTTCTAAACCTTTGAAGAAAAGGCTTTACCCTCTTCCATTAATGGAAAAAGTGAGCCTTGCATGGCTTTGTAAGGATTCTTAATTTTTAGGGATTAAAATGCTTAATCAAGGAGATTAAAGTGGCATAGAAAACCACTAGTGGTATTTTCAAATAAAATATCATTTTATGGCTTATATATTTGAATGACCAAATTTGGAGTTTTATGAGCCTTTGGATATTAGATGCTCCCTTCATCTCCGAAAATTTTTCAGAACCGTCCGATGTGAGGCCTAATCCAATGACCCTTATTGAAAGGTGCCTTTTTTATGCTCTCTCAAATCTTAGCCATTGAAAACCTTCCCGATCCAAGGGTCCGAATGGGAGGATGCCTTGACTTTTACAATTCAACATCATCCCTTGGATCTTTGAGCCAATCCAAGGGCTAGAATGCATTTGGAAGGCTTTCAAAGCATTCAAATGAGCGAAACCACGAGTTGTAGTTGGTTTTTTCCTCTTTGATCGCACAAAAACAAGGGAAGCCTATGCTTAGCCTATGTGACTTAAGGACTAGACTTTGTCACCACCCTCTTTTGATTGGTCCATTCCTAATCACTCCTTAATCTAAAAGGCCCATGCAAAGTTCATTTTTCTCCCTAATGCTATAAGTAATGAGACACTCACTTCTTCAAATGGTGTCGTTATGCTTTTGGTCAGCACACTACTAGTTACTTTTTTCTTCATCAATTTTGTCATTGAGATGATGAACAGATGCATTCAAAGTATTCTTTCAATATGATTACCTTTGTTGTTGTGTTTTTTGTAACGTCAGACATAACATTCTTTTTCTGCATTAGCACTTCTAATTCAAATAGCATCATCTCCTGATCATGAAAAAAGCAAATTTGGAGCGAAATGCAGTGATATATCTTCCGGAGTCTTCACATAACCAAAAGGTGTTCATTTTTTAAGTTTCTCATCTTCTATATACGTGGTTCTCCTTCAACTATGAGCTCAAGGAATGATTTTCCAAAATCAGTGAATCTCTTAAGGTACTGAAAGCTTTTTCCAATTTCCCAAAAGGACACTTCTATGCCCTGTTAAACTACCAGCCTTGTGTTAGTTGTATATCCCTTTAGTATTTATGGCTTGTACTTTTAGCTCTTTTATTAATTGAAGAAATAATCATTTTCAGTGCTTAGCACGATATACGAAGAAAGAAAATCAGAAAATTATGCATTTCCGCACACTCAATCAGAAAAACATATGCTATTTCCAGCGTTTCTACTGCAGTAAAACCATTAAAGACGTAAAGCCTCCCAATCATGCATCATTCAGTGATACAGGTCTTGCGATGTGGCAAGGACAGATTCACTAATACGTCTATGTGCAGTAGCACATGATATATGAATCCGAACACAGCTTTCGAAGCGTCGGGCGCCATACTCAAGGTTAAGCTCTAGCCTTTCCGGTAACTTACCATCTTGTTCGTGAACAAAGGAGTGCTCAAAGATAAAAAATAGAAATAAAAATAGGAACATAATAGTCTCTTGCTATGTGAGAAATATTTAGGCAAGCCTTCAGCCCATAGCAATGAGTAGCCTTGACCATGTGGGTTCGATCCGTCATGAAAAATATATGTCTACGTTCAATATGAAACTTAAGATATGGAACCAGTGGAGTTCATATCCCATTCAGGCTACTCTGCTGTTCGTTTCTCCCATTATCAACTCTCTATATCCCTGTTATGAAAGAGTGCACGTGAAAATATAGGTACAGTTAGGCATGCTCGCGTAATCATGTATAGTACTGCATCTGGGTGCTAAAGAAGCCAAAGCGTCTCGTAGAAGCTGTTTATCAAGGTTCATCCAGAGAGCTTTACCGTAGTTAACTAAGATTAGTAAGGACGTATTTCAGACCTTTTGCTGCAAATACAGCACATCGTTCAACTCTGGAGCACTTGAATACCTGCGATGCCAAGTGATCGAGCTCGTTAGAAGTGCAGAGTCATGGCATATCCAATAACCATCAGCAAATATCCTACCGACTAGGCACATTCATCTGCACAGAACAAACAAAATGAAAGATTTTCACGAGCGTATGCAAGGAAAGGCCCCGCACTCACAGCTTCAACTCTCTACAGAGCTTCTTTAAGGATTGTGGATTCATGTCAAACCCCATCTTCTTAGGATAACTGATCTGCAAGAAGGCAGACAATAGCGAGCATTGTTGAGTACTCTGTTCGTGTGCAACAAAGACACGAACACAAAGCGCGTGCACGGATACCAGGAGTAGTAACTTCACTATATAAGCATAGCCAGGACTCGCACAGAGAGAGAGAGAGAGAGAGAGAGAGAGAGAGAGAGAGAGTTGACGGAAACAGTTAATTGCTTCAGTAAAGCGTGCGATAGAAATGAACAATTATTTTGAAATCGTTGCGTAATTGTTTATGTGTGTGTGAGAGAGAGAGAGATTCAGAGTGCATTTATCGACTTTGTGTTTTGCAAACACGTACGTCTTTTTGTGACTCTATGTAGGTTTGTATGGCTTTCATATTCCCATGGTACGCATAAAAGAGGTTACGTACATATTTCTGCTCTTTCTCATGTCTCACCTGATAGGATTGTGTTGAGAATAACATGAAATTTGTTATGCCTCTAGCTTTGTGTAAGGAGGAGAAGGTTGTATGCAAATATATCGGTGCACAATAATAAATGTGAATGGTTGAATCCCCCTTTCTCACCCTCATTGTTCATAAAACTTCACTTGTCAAGAACTCCTTTTTTTTTTTTCAATGGGGTAAGGGGATCACCCAAAAGTGGTGTGCATCCGGTAGATAATCTTCGTGCTAAGGTCGTAGTAAATGTAGGCAATTAGATGGGGTGGCAGCATTGCTTCTTAGTCTAAACCATCCCAAGTAACTAACACAAGAAACAAGATTCATTCAATGGCCCAGAGACAATAATCCAAGTAGTGACTAAGTGAACATAGGTGTCCATTCTTTATGAGAATGTTGTGATTTGAACCCTAAGCTATACGATGCACAATTAAAAGGATACTAAGATTTCAACATAATGCATGGACTGAGCTATCATGAAATTTTCATGTTATGAGTTAATTAATACAATTAATGGATATGTTTCCAAGGTAGGTTTCTTTCTATGTAGTCAAGGTTTTCATTTCAATAAATATTCATCTAAACATGCAGAAACACTCCGTTTACAGGGAATCTTGTGTTTTCGTTGGGTGTGAAAGGACAACACATCACTAATCGAATTTCATTTTTTGATAAAACATAGAAAGTTTTGGCTATTATATTACAAGGTAATGGCGATTACCCAACGCATAGTCCATCATTAATATTCAAGCTTGCTACAAAGTCTTGACACATCAATCACTACAAATGTTGATATTTGTTTCATCATCTATGTTCATAGCCCATACTCAAGAAATTTACGATGAGATACTTGGACACATACATCGATGTATTTATCCATGTATATAACAATGTTATATGCACACATATATATTTGTACATGGTATGACAAGTGTGGGTTGCCCACATTTTGATTCATATATGAAAAAATATGTGATTATGTGTACTATTGATATACGAAAACTGTGTTTTTTGCATATCAGACTATCATGCCACAGTGTGACAATGTTCAAGTAGAGGTACTACTTCTAGTATTTAATTTGCAATGTTGTGCATTGCTACAAAAAAGGCAAATGTTATTGATGGAATGAGTCAACATATGAGCGATAAGTTGTACGAGAAGAAGTTTCATGCTTGGACATTCAGAATGAAGAATTTTCTAATGGGAAAAGGCTATTGAAAGTACATTGAAGGAGATAATGAAAACGCTCTGTAGTTACCATAGATTAATTGGATTGCAGACCAGTTAAGAACATATGAAGAGTAGAATCAAGGAGCATGAAAGGTAATGTGCTGGTTGTATGTTAGCATACATATTGATAGCATGGTTGAACATATATAGGATGTCGAAACTCTGAAAGAGGCTTGGAACAATTTTATCACATTATATGAGACCAATACAAAGGCACGAAAATTGCAACTCAAGAACGAGCTTCATACACTGGCGAAAAAGAGCATGTCACTAAGTGACTACACCGTGAAAATCAAATGCATATGTGAGTCACTTGCATCTATTACCATCAATGTAGATGATGAGGAGGAGGTGGAAGTGTACCTTCATGGTTTAGGAACTGCATATAAACAGTTCAAAACTTCTATTCAGACTAGGAAAAATATTTTGAATTTCACTAAACTCATGTCCACACTGATAATTGAAGAAAAGAATCTTGGTGAGGACTCAAACCCCCAATAAAAACCTAGTTCTAAACAGGTACTCTACTCTGGCAGAGGAAAAGGCAGAGGTAGAGGCTTTGGAAGTGGAAGAGGAAACAATAACAAAGACCAAGGTCATCAACAGAATCATGGAGGAGATAGAGGACAATTTGAGGAAGGGGTAGCCAAAGGAGGAGATAGAGGACAATTTGAGGAAGGGGTAGCCAAAGAGGCTGCAAAAAAATCCAAAGAAATGATTCAGGTAATGAAATTAAAGGATGCTTGAATTGTGGTAACTTGGTAAGTTTGAACATGATTGTAGGCTGAAGAATCAAAACAAGAGAAGGCAACAAAATAAGTATGCATCAACAACTAGAGATGATTCAGAGAAGCTTCTCATGGTCCAACATCACATGATGAATACGATGTCTAGTGATGTTTCAAAATCAAATTATAATGTCTACTATGTTGATTTAGATGCTTCTCATCACATGACCAGTCATGCAGAATGGTTGAGTAGTTTGCAAAAACTACCAGATCCTTGATTTGCTAAAATAGGTAATGATACATCACATTTTTATCGAGCATACAAGAAATATAGCACTATCCATGGAGGATGGGAAGGTAAAACATCTTGTCGATGTATATCATGTTCCGAATATAACAAAGAATCTGGTTTTTGGTGGGTGTTGGCAGTAGCCAGAGGCACAAAAGACGCGGAAGCATGTAAAGACAGAGCAGGGAGTCAGTCGAATAATTTTTCAAAGAATTATATTTTATAAATATTCTTCAAAACCTTCAACAGTGATTTTCATCACTATTGTAACATATGTAACATAGAAAAAAACCCTTTCTGTAATTCATAGCTCCATTTTGTGCAAGCCGAGGAGTCCTCGATCTTCAAGAGCTTAGGTAGAATGAGCGTACCAATTTTGATTATTTTTAGACACCGTTTACCCTTCCAAATAGCATCTAGGACCTATTTTTTAGCTATGCCGGTCACTAGATGTGAAACCGGTCAAAACTAATCTAGAATCTATAAACACTACAACAGATCGATGGTATACCAAGGTTTTTACCGAGGAAAATGAATGCGGCTTTATTTGCCGCGACGCCGGTGTAAAAGTCGGTGTGCGCGTCGGTACCAAATCCTCGGTATAAGCGTTGGTATATGCGTCAGTATAGGCGTCAGTATATGCGTCGGAAATACCGACGCTCATACTGACATTTTTGCTGGAAGTACCGTCGTCTATACTGATGCCTACTGGGAGTACCGACGTTTATTCCGATGACACTACTGGGAGTACCGTCGCGTATACCAACGACCAAACCTGCAAAATATTTTTTGGGCAGAATGTTTTGTCTGTTGCTACAGAAACATTACCATGATGTTGCTGAACAAAAGACAATACACTCTACCCAAAAAAAACCGAGTACATGTGATGTGTACTCTAATGACAACCAAAATATGATTTCATGAAACAGAGTATTATTGGACACAAAAGAGATAATCAGAATGAACAATGAACCATGTACAAAAGAAGTTATATATTTCAATAATGAAGCATGTAACAAGAGTGTGGCAAACCACTGTCATATATGACGCTTTTACAAAATGTGGCAAAGCAATGTATTGCCATATGGAAATCAAATAAAAAATATTGGTGTTCCACTGCCATACACATGCAAAGAAGGTTCCATATCAACAGTCCTGCAACAAAGAACATTAATGGAATGAGATAAATTCACATGAAAATTACAAACAACGAGTAAAAACCAAGTTTATAAATTAATTACCTCATTGCAAACGCTCCCATGAAACTACCGCACCGCGTCCCTCCAAGTCCTACAATAGTGCAGTCAACCCATGACTATATCCGTAAGACTCCTCCGTTCGTGTTGGAGGACGACCCATTGCCAGCTCCTGAAACAAATATAAAAAGATTAGAGAAACATATATGAGAAATTTAACACAAATAAATTCAATAAATGAAATGGTACTTACAAACTCATGATGCATCGTGTCATATCCGCCGCTGCCCAAATATGACGGTCCAATCGTGTCTAGACGTGTGGCTACGGCATTTCACTGCTGGTGATATCGATCAGGAGTCTGCTGCTGCTCGTCACGAA
The DNA here is from genome assembly GCA_020310875.1 of Ceratopteris richardii. Taxonomy (NCBI): domain Eukaryota; kingdom Viridiplantae; phylum Streptophyta; class Polypodiopsida; order Polypodiales; family Pteridaceae; genus Ceratopteris; species Ceratopteris richardii. The sequence goes on along the minus strand of CM035435.1, from coordinate 25,264,155 downwards.
TCATGTCCCACTCCTCAGCATCTAACCATATAGGCTTTGCTAAGCCTTCTCTGAATGCATCACGAGCCTCGGATCATCGATGCGACATGATCTCACGTGCGGTGTGCAGAATCCACTCTGAACTGACAATCGACTGTCCATCGACTCGTCCGAACTCCTGGTAAATCGTCTGTGTGATATAATTCTTCCGATCTTTATCCTGTTCACTCCATTTCAGCATGATGGAGTGTCCAAACTGGATGGAGCAAAGCTGTCGTATGCGTGCACGCATTGCTTTGCCAGCCGCATCCATCACCGGAGCTCCATCTCGTATATTATACACCTTGGATTCATCATGATCATGAGCACCCCAAGGTGTACGTGGTGTACTGCGTGGCGTATCTACATCTGAGGTACTCGTCCTAGGAGTAGAAGCGGGCGAAACAACGTCCATCCATCGCACTGCCTCCACAACAACCGCCTCCTCCGCCTCCAGACCTACCTGTAGATCCACTCCTAGAACCTCCTGCTCCAGAGCGTGACCTCGATCTACGTGACGGGCCAGACCCTGTATCGCACTGAGGTGTCGAATGCACACATCTACTAGTAGACCCAGTAGGAGATGGTTGCAAAGATGGTCGTGGTGGAGTCATAAAGCTAAGAGACATACCTCCTACGGGAGTAGCACCACCTGCAGGAGTGACACCGGAAGGAGTGACAACGACGGGAGTGAGGCCAGCGAGAGTGAGGCTGGCAAGAGTAAGGCCGCCAGGAGTGAGGCCGGGAGGAGTGCTACCACGAGCGATCCAATACTGTGATGCAACGGCCATATACGCAGGAGGGACCTGAGAGATGAACTCCAAAACCTGCTCCTCTGTCATGGAATGTGGAGTGACTGGAGGACTATCTCCCATCGTGCTCTGTAATAAAAGAACTAAAATAATTAGCATGCGATAAGAAAAATAATATAAGGAATAAACAAAATTAAAACCAAAAATTAGTACGTACAAGTGTTTTATTCAAAAGTCCTCTATTCTAGCATCCTCTTGAAGATCCGATGCACCGAGAATATCTATCTCTATATTGATGGCTTCTAAATCGTTTGCTATGCTGGTTTCCTCCTGATCATCGTCTATTGCTTCGTCTTCTCGAACAATGACCTCTTCTTCTCAAACAATGATCTCCTCCTCCTCAGCTATCGAATGAATCTCTGAGTCCACTAGAGATGGACTTTCTTCTACATCTAAATTTTCAAAAATTTGTCTACTATGTGGAGCGACTTGTAAAACAAATAGCCACTCTGGGTCTTTTGAATCTGGTATAAAAACAACCTGCTCCCAGTGTTCGGGAAGTACAAATGTATCCCTTTCATCTGTCCATAATCTGGAGTCGACTTGAAGCAAACCGCTCTTATCCCGTCTCACTGTTGCGTTTCTTCCAGAGGTGACTACTTTGAACCATTTCACGTAAAAAACAAAGTAATCAAACTTTCTGAAAGATAGTTTCAAGATGTCTTGAATCACACCACAATAATCTAACTCGCCTTCTAGAGCATTATCATCTCTTGCACTCGCTCTACTTTTTTGCAAAAAATTCACCATCACTCCACTATCAAAAGTAGCCATATTTTGATCGATTCGTGCGATTCGAAAGTGCCGTCCATGAGACCATAGTGCACCGTATTTAATATACTCCCAATCACATCCTTTTGCGAGTTCTTCTTCTTCTTCTTCAGAGATATCTTCACCCGATGCCTTTGCTTGTGAAACCGCTGCATCTAGCCATCTGCTTGTTGGAAAAGGTGGGAGAGGTCGAAGATTTTTTGGAAGAGGCAAAAATCGAGTGGAACAATTTCTTCGAAACTGAGCTCTTTCCTTTGCGTTAGTTTCCTTGGCAAGTTCATACCTTTCTAACCACTTTTGCATAGTCTCAGAGTTAACTATGCAAAACTTCATTGCCTTCTCTCTGAAAGCTGCATCCATTTTTCTTTGCAATCCTTTACCGTGTGGTTCATCGCCTACGAGACGAACATCTTCATCATCGCTCCATAAGCGAGGCATTTCGGGATCCAATATACGTAGAAACTCAGTTATGAATACTAGAGATTCTTGTACAAGCCATCCCTCTACCATGCTACCCTCTGGACGTGCTCTCTGTCGAACAAATCCTTTTAATGTCCTCGTAAAGCGCTCTAAGAAGAACATCCATCGACTATGGACAATTCCTGCTATTGCAACTTCATCTACTACATGAACCAGTAAATGAAGTTGAATAGTGAGAATACTTGTGGGAAAGTATTTCTCTACCATACAAACAGCTTCGATAGCATTGAGTTTCGCACTCTCTATGCTATCTCTATTTATGTCTTTAGAAGATATCCATCGTACTAAAGAACTAATTTTATAAATGGTTTTTCGTACATCCTCTGAAAGACAATCTTTTAGAGCTACAGGGAGCACAAACTGTAAAAACTTGTGCCAATCATGAGACTTGAGTCCTACAAGATCGTCGTTTCATGTAAAAGCAGTCTTCAGATATCTCATGCATCCAGTAGGTGTACAAAACTCTGAAATTGTTTTCTTCACTTGTTGCTCTTCCATCCTGCAAAGCACCCAAGGAGCTCTTGGTAACGATATTGTTCCGTTGGGCTTAGTAATTTCCCACAACTCTCGCATACGACCTCGCTCTTCTAAGTCGTCCCTTTGTGCTTTGCTTTCTTTCTCTCCGATCAAAGTTTCCAAAGAATCTCTCCCACATTCTTGAAAATATGCATCGGGTCTACCAAATGATTGATCACCAATTCACTCCAATAAGGGAGTTCATGAAAAATGGACAACCGTTTCATGCCAACAACTGGATTTTCTGAATCCCACAGTTGTTTCCAATCGCTAGCTTTCATTTGGTGTTTCGCTTGTTGACCAATTTGTTCTTCATGTAAAACATGACCGTCAGGCAAATATCTATGATGTCCTTCATAGACAGTTTTACGTAGTGCTTTGGAATAGCGTGCTTCGAGCCGTGGTCTGCATAAAGGACAAGCATGGTAACCCAAAATCAATAAACCTGAACATTCACCATAACCAGGCCAATCATGCATTGTCCACATAAGTATGCCTTGCACTCGCACGTCTCGTCTTCTTATAGGTTGAGACATGTCACGCACAGTAATCCCATCCCATAAAATGCGCAGTTCTTCCACAAGTGGTGCAAGATATACATCCATGTTTTTTACCTTATACTTACCTGGTACAATAAGAGCTAATAATAAATGACCTTTCTTTGTGGCCAACCATGGTGGGATATTATAATTGACCAAACATACAGGCCATGTGCTCCATGAAGAATTGCGTAATCCAAATGGATTCACTCCATCCATAGCTAGGCCTAGACATATGGACCGAGGCTCACTAGCAAACTCTGGCCACTTACTATCTATGTGCTTCCAAGCAGCAGAGTCAGCTGGCACTCGTATTACATTATCTGTAGGCCTGCTCTTTGTATGCCATGACATTAACTCAGCTATAGATTTGCATCTAAACATGTTCTTAATTCATGGAATGATAGGAAAGTGGCGAAGAACCTTTGCGGGGATTGCTTCGCCTATAACGTCTTCTCTAAATCTATTTGCTCCACACTTTGGACATACATGGAGATGCTCATACTCATTCCGAAAGAGAATGCAATCATTCGGACAAGCATGAATTTTAGTATAATCCATTCCAATGGGCTGTAAAAGTTTTTCGCATCTCCACATGTTGGAGGCATGTCATTGCCATCTGGCAAAAATTGATCTTTAAGAAGCCTGCAATAAGCAATTAAAATGATATTAGTAAATGAAGTTATTATGATACAACAATGAAAGCCAATTTGTTCTCCACTTACCTGAACAATTCAGTGACACTACTATCTGACCATCCATAAATGGATTGCTGATTGAGCATTGCGAGTGAAGCACGTAGTACAGATATCTTAGCTCCATTGTAAAGTGATAAACGAGCTAATCTTCGCATGTTTTCATATTCTTCATCAACTTCTGATCGTGGAATTTCTGTTGTGTCCATGAAACTCTCGACACCTTCTTCACCATCATGATCTTCGTCCATCTCATAAAATGCTTCAAGCATCTCTTACATATGTTCATTCTGTGTAATATTATTAGTGCTTGCTTATACGTCTAAGTCCTTTCTTGCTCTCTTTTGTCCACGAGAGGTTACCGGTGCAATGTCGTTTGGGTCCATCTTCTCACCTGGGGGACCATGCGAATGATAGCATAGGTTTTCCAGTCAACTCCTATCAAAGGATCCATACTCTCTAACATGTGCAGTACAAATCCGTCGTTTCCGATAAATTTGATACTTGCACTATGTGCAAGGACATGTCATTCTCTCTTCAGGATCCAAAGAAGCCATCTACTACAATATAGACATTTTAGAACATTGTAGAATATTAGTTTTTTTATTAAACCTAAAAATCTAACTCTTAAAGACTTAAATATGAAATACTAAGCCTAAATACTTAAATACCTCAAAAAACTTAAAACCCTAATTTTAAAAACCTAATCTATATAGCTATCCTATTTTATCGGTATATTCGGATTTTTTCTTGATTGATCCTCTTAATTAAGTTATATGTATGCCTAAACCCTAAAACCCTAATTTTAAAGATCTATACCTAAATTATGTATCTTTCTATACACATGTGTATATACATGTATATATGTATTATATGTGTATGTGTATGTGTGTATATATGTTATGTAGGTGTTAAAACCCTAAAACCCTAATCCAAATGACCTATAACTAAAACATGTATATATATGTATGCATGTGTATATATATGTGTGTATGTATATATATGTGAATATAGATAGGTATATAAGTATGTGTGTTTGTGTATTGTATATATATATTCACTCTATTTAAAATGATTAAATTTAAACCTATTTTTATATATTTAATCATATATATTTCATTTATTTATTTAAATGACTAGTTCTTATCATATTTTATTATCTATATAATTATCCTACCTTATATATATATTTATTTATATATTCAGATTTTTTCCTTACTTAATCCTATTTTTATATATTTAATTATAAATATTTAATTAAATTATTTAAAATGCTAGTTCTTTTTATATTTATTTATGTATATAATTATCTTATTTTATATATATATTTATTTATATACTCAGATTTTTTCCGTACGTGAACCTATTTTTATATATTTAATTTTATATATTTAACTATATATATTTAATTAAATTATTTAAAACGCTAGTTCTTTTTATATTTATTTATGTATATGATTATCTTATTTTATATATATATTTATTTATATATTCAGATTTTTTTTCCTTACGTGAACCTATTTTTATATATTTAGTTTTATATATTTAACTATATATATTTAATTAAATTATTTAAAATGCTACTTCTTTTTATATTTATTTATGTATATAATTATCTTATTATATATATATATTTATTTATTTATATATTCAGATTTTTTTTCCTTACGTAATCCTATTTTTATATATTTAATTATATATATTTAATTAAACTATTTAAAACACTAATTCTTTTATTTAAACCCTAAAACCCTAATCTTAAATATCTAGACCTAAAATATGTATATTTTTGTATACATGTGTATATACATGTATATATGTATTACATGTGCATGTGTATCTGTGCATATATGTTATGTAGGTGTTATAACCCTAAAACCCTAATCTTAAAGATTTAAATCTAAAATATGTATATTTTTGTATGCATGTGTATCTACATGTATGTATGTATTATATGTATATGTGTGCTTGTGTATATATGTTATCTACGTATGAAAATCCTAAAACCCTAATCAGAAAGACGTAGACTTAAATCTCAAATACTAAACCCTCAAACCCTAATCTTAAATATCTAGACCTAAATTATGTATATTTCTGTATACATGTGTATATATATGTATATATGTATTACATGTGTATGTGTATGTGTGCATATATGTATGTAAGTGTTATAACCCTAAAACCCTAATCTTAAAGATTTAAATCTAAAATATGTATATTTTTGTATGCATGTGTATCTACATGTATGTATGTATTATATGTATATGTGTGTTTGTGTATATATGTTATCTACGTAGAAAATCCTAAAACCCTAATCAGAAAGACTTACACTTAAATCTGAAATACTAAACCCTAAAACCCTAATCTTAAATATCTAGACCTAAAATATGTATATTTATGTATACATGTGTATATACATGTATATATGTATTATATGTGCATGTGTATGTGTGCATATATGTTATGTAGGTGTTATAACCCTAAAACCCTAATCTTAAAGATTTAAATCTAAAATATGTATATTTTTGTATGCATGTTGTTAGCAGCAGACAAGGGAGTCAACGAAGATCTGGCAAGTAGGCCAACAATTTTCTTCAGGAAGAAGCACTTATGAACATTCACGCAGATTTAGCACTAAGGCAACCTTAATTTTTCAAAACCTCTACAACCATTAAAAGTGATTCTCATCACTAAATGCCATTGTAAATATCATTTCATCTTTTTGTAGCTCCATTTTGTGCAAGCCAAGGAGTCCTTGAGCTTGAGGAGCTTTAGAAGTATCTACCTGCCAATTTTCGTATTTTTTAGATATCGTTTGAGCCCTCAAATGGGCCCCGGAACCTAATTTTTAACTAGGCCGGACACTAGGTCTGGACAGGGCCAAAACTTAGCCAAAAACTATAAAAAGAGCTAGAGAGCTCATTTTTGAGGTTAGATTGTAATGGAAACAAACTTGTAAGAGCTTTTGAAAGTAATCTAAAGAACTCCATTGATTCTCTCTCTTTGTCTTACCGTGTGTGCGCGTGTGTGTGTATGTGTGTGCATGCTTGTGTGCTTCTCACTCACGCACTTGTGCCGCCACTTGCTCGAGGTCTTCATACCATCCTCACGTCTTCCCGGATTGACATTAAAGGAGGTGCTACTCATCACTGAGCTACACCAAATTTTGGCGCCGTTGCCGGGGATCGAGCTTTGAGGACGAGCGTGTGATGGTAAGACGTAGAGTTGACGCGTTGGAGTTGTAGGTATTTTCTTCACTCTCATCGATTTTCTTTTACTTTCTTCACCATCTTCATCACCATCATCATCATCACCATCTCCCACCTCCATCTCCATCATCGCGAAAATTTTCAGTTTTGATCATATCACCATCTCCACCTCATTTCCTCCATTCCACTTGCGAGAGAGAGCGAGAGAGCGATATTGCTTGCACTGTTTTTGCATGTTGTTGTGATTCTTGCAGGTACTGCCATCATCATCATCTCCAGCACGCTGCGCGTAGGTACGAAAATCTCAGAAACTGTCTCGCGATCGCAGGTCTCTGTCGATCGCGATTGACAGAAAATTTCAACTTTTGACAAAACTAAGTGCACCATGAGAACAAGCACAAGGAGCACATCCTAGATCACTAAAAAGTTTTCAAAAATTCCGTGTTTTCCTGTCAATCGCGATCGACAGCCACGATCGACAGATTCTGTCAATCGCGACCGACAGACCCTGTCAATCGCGACCGACAGACCCTGTCAATCGCGATCGACAGACCCCCGCGACCGACTGACTGCCATGTAGGACCCTGTCAATCGCGATTGATACTGTCGATCGCGACTGACAGCCACGACCGACACCCCTGTCGATCGCGATTGACACCGTCGATCGCGATTGAGTGAAATTCCACGATTGATTGACTTTTACGCGTAGCCACGTGTCCATCGCGACTGATAGGCCCCCGATTGACTGAAATTTCGGCGAAAAACCCGGAAAACGTGTCGATCGCGATTGACACCGTCGATCGCGATTGACACCGTCGATCGCGATTGACACCGCCGATCGCGATTGACAGCCACGATCGACTCTGTCGATCGCGATTGACACTGTCGATCGCGACTGACAGGCCCGACGGACACTTCTGTCAATCGCGATTGACAGACCTGTCGATCGCGATTGACAGGCTTTTCGGCCAAAAAATTAGGGTTTTTTATTTCAAAATTTTGGGCAATTTTGGGGCACAATAGTCAATCCATTAGCATTTTTGAGGTTCCTACACTTGTGAATTGGGAGAAAACTCTAGGATCTGTCAGCCAGTTTGAATCCTGTTTTAACCCCCTAAACCCTGAACAGTCATAACTTTTCCATACGAAATCCATTTTTTGAGCTCTTGGGCTTGTCGGAAAGCTCGTGGCATATACTACACGCCAGGGGTATTTTGAAGTGGACCATACCCAGGGGGATCAAAGTCAGGGATCTCTAGAATTATTTTCCAAAAAAAAAAAAAAAAAAAAAAAAAATCATAGTGAAAATTGGTGTTGTGCTACCTGAATGAAAATCATTGGTTCTGTCTTTGGAGTTTAAGTCTTGAGCTAACTTTGGAACTCTTACAGATCTATTGAGAGCATCGCAAGGCGTTTTGAGCAAGTGTAAGTGCAAGCTTGGGAACACACTTCCTCGGCATCCAAAGGCAACCAAGCAGGAAACAAAAGGTTGGAAATTCTTAACTCCCTTTGTCAATTCCTAGCTTAGGCTAAGAACGACTAGTGATAGGAGTCAGCCAGGGCGACGATAGGCAGTTATCAAGTTGAAGACTACCTAAAAACTCAAGTTCAAGCTAAAAACCTAATCTCGAGGTTGTCGATAACATAAAGGAAAAGGACCTAACGTGGAACAATCAACCTGAAAGCACGAAGAGCATTCAAGTATTCCTGACGACGTAATATCAGACAAGACCGTAAACACGAGAAATAACTAAAAAGAACCAAGTGACTAATATAAAGTAACCGGCAACGAGGTTGTACTCTGGGCAAAGAATTGGGCTACTTAGATAGGCATATGAACCTTAGATCAGGACGACATTTAGTAAGGGAGAGACAAAGCCTTAGATCTTCAGAGGCTAGTGTTAACCACACTGCTAGGTCTTGGGCCCAGCAGTTGAGCCACCACTCGTACTACCCTAGCTCTGAGACCAGTGAGTCAGAGATGTCTCAAGGCATGGACAGACCTACGGGAAGTTCAGGAGTGCCTTACTTGTACAGGGTAGAAGGCCCTTACAAAACACAGCTGGAGTACCTTAGGACCAACCGATTAGGTGCCACCATCTATGAGGACGGCTTAGGAAGATCTGTGGTACAGATTAAGAATCCTGATCAATCCATAGGACTAGAGCACCCAGCAGTCAAGTTTGAAAACGGTGCATACCTGGACAAAGAAGGAACCATATACGTAGTCACCAGTCACCCAGATAGGACGGATGAATTTGGAAATGTAATCTCAGAAGCGGACTTAGGTGACTTGGAACAAGGAAACATGGGTGCAGAACCTAGAACCCCCCGAGGCAAATCTGTTCTTACTAGGATTATCACGCCTGAGTGGGTTCCCCAAGACAACAAGAGCATAGAGTTGCTCCTCAATCGAGAAACTGATGAAGCCTTTTGGAGGTATAAATCCAATCAGCCAACTGATATAGGAAATATCATGATCTATGAGTTTAAGGATCCAGATAGCCCAGGCAGTGTGACCTACTTAGATCACACTTCGGAAAGGATCTTTGTGGTGACAGAAAATGATAGGCATGCTTACACTTGGAAGGGTGAATTCATTTTCCCCCAACCAAGATCAAATGTATCCTATGGTCATCCCGGGGCTGGAACATCCCAAGCTCATGGTATGCAAAGAGACAGAAGTAGAGATAGACCAGAAGTAAGTTTTGCCAACCCAGTGGGCAGAGAAAGAACGAGGACAGAGACGAATCGGGTAGAACCTGAGATGCTTAGAGCTCACAGGAACCAAAGAAATGTAGATGGATTCCCTCTGCCGAGGCCTAGAGAGCACACAAGAACTTTGAGACCCACCCAGCTAGTTAAGTCCATGAAGAATTACTTTGACGGCACAGGAGATCCCTATGATCATGTGGCGGAGTTCAAGCAAGTCTTGAGAGCTGAACAAGTGGAGGATCTGTTCACGCAGTACAATGCCTTTGGTCTAACCCTTAGGAACACAGCACTTACATGGTTTCAGCCATTGGATGAGCGCCAGTTCAGGAGCATAGACCAACTCCTAGAGGCTTTCATTGTAGAGTTCTCTAAGAGTGGCATAAGACACAACACCTCCTCATTAATTCACAGCTTCAAACAGACCCCCCAAGAGACTGTCAGATTGGCCGGAAGAAGATTTAGACAATATCTTGAAAGGTGCCCTGTTTCGGAGCTACCCACATCTGCTAAACAAGTAGCCTTATTCCTTGATGGATTGCTGAGTACGAAATTGAGATCCTATGTGTACCTGAAGGACCCCAGGACTATAGAAGAATGTGTACGCATGTGCATTGACATTGAAGATAACCTAGGGGAAGAACTAGAGCTTTCCAAAATCTATAAAGATTCAGATAGTGCATCTAGTCACTCTTCCACGCAATCCACATCAATTGAGGAACTCGCAGAGAAAGTGGCACAAAAACTAGGCGTCTCTAGCAAACAAATTCCAAGGTTTGCCCCTGTGAAAAGATGCTATACGTGTGGTGGCGACCACATGGCGAACGTCTGTCCCATTATGGCTCAACCTCAAGTTAATCCTAGTAGCCAGTACTGCACCATAGAACGGCGATACACCAATCACACCGCACAAGATTGCCCATACAACAAGCAGGCAGTTAGGCAACCCTACCCTCAGCCCTACCAACAAGGCAGATACCAGAACCAGTACCCTCCACAACCATATGGCAGGCCACAGCAACCCTATCAGCAACCATATCAGGCCCAACAGAGACCCCAACCGGTGCTAGTTCAACAGCCTCCAAACCCAGCTAATGTGATTCCGGTCAAGTACGCTGTTGCAGAAGAAAACCTGAATAGGGCCATAGTACCAGTAACCCCATTGATCTCAGAAAGTGACCCTAGTGACCATAGCTTTGATTCTACACATGTCGATAGTCCCCAGGCTTACTACATGCAGTCTCCAGAACATGGTGAGTCCTACTATAGTGAAGAACCGAGTGAACCTAGTTGGGAGTCAGACTACACAAACGTCATGTATGCAAACCCCAACCCTAGGCCTCAACCTAGGCAGGTACGACCACCATTTCCTAGAGGACCATGCTACCGATGTCAGGGAGATCACTTCATTCGTGATTGTCCCTTACCTCCACCTACACAAAATCAGTCCGTGACGATCCAAGGCTTTTGCCAAGATTGTGGAAAAGAGCATCTTTTACGAGATTGCCCAAAGAACCCCAATAATATGCCAAAAATCACTCCTATCAATGTGATTGGTTTGGTTGTAGATTCCTCAGGAAGTGTCACTTCCACTGCACCAGTGCAGGTAGTCACTAGAGCTCAGGCATTGCAACAAAACCAAGAGGCAAGCCAGGAAAAGGGCCCAGAGGCTAGTGAAACCGAGAGCGTGACAAAGAAAAGGACTAGAGCGTGGAAAGATAGTCGAGAAAGAATGAAAAGACAATGGGCTAAAAAGATGAGTGAACTTGAGGAAAGCGTAAGGGAAACAAGAGCCAGAATAACCGAACTCACAGCTCAAACTCCCTCTCACATTACCCCACCTCCACCACTCCCAACTCCATCCGTACCACCACCTTCCCCACCGCCTCATCAAATCCCACCACCCCCTGGGGTAGGATCAGTCCTAGCTGACCCCACTCCTGAAGACCTAAATATGATGCTGAAAGCATATCAGGCCAGAATCCAAGAAGGGCCAACCATAACCGATCATGAAAAATGCTACCCTAGAGCCGAGCTAGAGCTTGAACGAACAAAAATTTGTGCTAAGATGGTGGAATTGGCTCAAGCCATGTTCGAAGCTAGCCGCCTCTTTAATATCTCTAGCTCAACTAAGACGCAGTTACACTTTGACGGACTGCTAGAAAGAATAGAGAGGCTAATCGCACAATCAGAAAAGGAACCTGCCCCTCAAAGAAAGGACAAGGCAAGAGAACGGATAAGCCAGCCTCTTCAGGAAGCCCATGTGCCTCCTCAAGAAGCTTATCTTCCCCCCCAAAAGGCAGATGAGCCTCCCTCGAAAGCTTACATACCTCCACAGGTTGCCTACATTCCTTCTCAGGGAGCGTATGAGCCTGTTCGGAAAGGTAATAGAATAAGTAATCCCCCCCAGGAAGCTTGTGCTCCAGCCATCTATGAGAACAAGGAGAGAGTCAACGATAGAATAAGCCCTCCTTCCCAGGTTGCTTATGTGCCTAATTCTACGGAGCCAGACACTTCTTCTTCTATGAATCGGTTCGCACCAGATTTCTTACGAGAGATTCAAGAAGACAAATGGGATAACGAAAGTGAAGTCGCCCCTCCTTTTGAACTTGTGGATGATGCACACGACCAATTCCCACAAGACATCCCATCTATTTACGGGGAACATGAGAGTACTCAGTCTCACGAGAGATTGGACTTTGAGTCTAATTCCATACAAGAGCTACCCCACTTCACAGGCCCATGGGAAGCTAAGTCCACCTGTATGAGAACACCTACAGTCATGGTAAGGAACGACGACTCAGTCATACCTAGGAACACGGAGGTAGTAAAGAACGCCAGGGAGCAGCGAGATCTCACTTTGGAAGAACTGCCTAAGGATAGACCAGAAGCGCGAAAATATGTAGCCAGTCAAGTAACCGAAGCTGCAAAACCTCGTTCCAGGGTAGGATCCCATAGGACAGTGCCAGAAATTCCCTTGGATAAGATAGGAGATATGTGTGAAGGTGAAGAAGGGAACACCTATCTTCCCATCACCTACCAGGAGTACACCACCAAGGCAATTTTGGACTCAGGTGCAGGAGTTGCAATTGCCACCACCTCCTTATGGAAGCGTTGGGGCAAGCCAGCACTCAGGCCAACGAGGATGAAATTGCAGATGGCCGATGGTCATATTGAGAGACCCTTAGGATTGCTAGAAGGAATAACTCTCACCACTTGTGGTGTTGAGTTTGAGCATAGCTTTGCTATATGTGACTTCAGCAAAAATCATGCCTATGAGATGATTTTGGGAAGACCATTTATGAGACAGTTGCAAGTGGTACAGGATTGGGGAACCAACTCTTTGTATTTGCAACACTTGGGTGTTACGACCAAAGTCAATCTCAAGGATTATTCTCATAGAGATGTCCCTCCTATCCAATGGAATCCCATCCATAGAGCCAAAGATGATACAGAATCGGTGCATTCCTTAGGGTCTGGATCCTCATGGATGCATGAAGACACTCACTTATGGATGTGCAAGGTAGCAGTAGAGGAAGAGAAGAGAGAAAAGGCCAGAGAAATAGGTGCAAAAAAAACTCATAGACCCATTCAAGACCCAGCCTATGCACCTGTAGTCTTTCCAGATGAGGAATTCGAACCCCATGGCTGGGCAGAAATCTTAGCAACCATGGACGTAGCCATCAATGAAGAACAATGGACACCTCACTGTGATGAGGATGGCTATGACATTTCAGTCTTCTCCATAGAGCCAATCATGGGAGAGGCAGTTCTAGAAGAGTGCGAACCTAGCCCTGATGCATATGAGGATGCAAGTGACTCCGATCTCGAGTCTATCATTATGGACCCACCATTTGCATCAGATGAAGAATACTTCCACGAAGTAGAATTTCAACCCCAGAGGCATGGAGAGCTTACAAATGATGTAAGATTAGCAACACATGTGACCCCGAAGGAAGAAGGAAAGAAAAGAAAGAAGAGAGAAGCCTTACCAGAAGAGGAAGAATCTTTGTTTGAGGTCCCAGAAAATTTTAAGAAGTATGAGATAGATGACAGGAGAGTCATGATAAGAATGCCTAAACGAGAGGCACAATCAGGAGAGGCCTATGATAACAAAGAAACTACCAAGAAAATAGTAGTGGCCCTAGAAGAAGGAGAGGAGAGATGTACGTACATAGGTCATGACCTAACAGAAGAAGAAGAGTACGAATTGATTGCCTTGCTAAGAGAATACAGAGATGTATTCGCTTGGAGTTACAAGGATTTGAAAGGTGTTGACCCTGACATATGCTCACACACCATTCCCATGACCTCAGATGCCAAACCCTCTAAGCAAAAGCCCTATACTTATAACGATAATTACGCTGCTAAGATCAAAGAAGAGATAGATAGACTGGTCGAAGCTGGATTTATCTATGAAATTGAGCACACTGAATGGGTATCCCCCATCGTAGTGGTGCCCAAGAAGAATGGCAAGCTGCGTGTGTGCATTAACTTGAAGAAGGTTAATGCAGCCACTATTCGAGATAACTATCCGCTTCCCATCACAGAACATCTCTTAGAAAGAGTGGCAGGCAAGGAAGTGTACAGCTTCCTTGATGGATTTTCGGGTTACAATCAAGTAGCCACAGCTCCAGAGGATCAGCATAAGACAGCCTTTGCCACAGAATGGGGCATTTTTGCCTTTAGAGTAATGCCATTTGGGCTTACCAATGCACCAGCTACCTTCCAGAGGCTGATGTGCCATGTGTTTAAGGAGTTCCTGAGGAAGAGTTTAGAAGTCTACGTTGATGATCTTTGTGCTCATTCCAACATTAGACAAACCCATATTCCTGAACTCAGACAAATCTTTGACAAATGTAGAGAATATCAAGTCTGCCTGAACCCAGAAAAGTGCGTTTTTATGGTCAGGCAAGGCAAGATTCTAGGACACATAGTGTCAAAGAATGGCATATCTACCGACGAAGAAAAAGTGAGAGCCATAGCAGAGCTACCTAGGCCAAAGAATGTCAAGGAAGTACAAGCTTTCATGGGGCACTGTGGTTATTACCGACAATTTATACACATGTATGCTGTCATTGCAAAGCCCATGTACGGACTTCTGACAAACTTTGAGTGGACGGATGAATGTGAGAATTCCTTCCAAGAGCTTAAACGAAGATTATGTTCAGCACCAATCTTGACCACACCAGATTGGAATAATCCATTCCATGTTCATGTGGATGCATCCAATTATGCCATTGGATGTGTGCTTGCACAACCTACTGGTGAAGGTAATATGGATCTTCCAATTGCCTATGCCAGTAGACAATTGAATGCGGCTGAACGGAATTACACCACTACAGAGCGAGAAGGATTAGGCATGGTATATGCAGTTAAGAAATTTAGACACTATTTGCTTGCAAATAAGTTTAAATTTTTTACTGATCATCAGGCATTGTTATATCTTGTAAACAAGCCATGCAATACAGGGAGATTAGTGAGATGGTTTCTCTTGCTCATGGAATATGACTTTGAGGTTGTGGTAAGAAAAGGTAGGACTCACTTAAGAGAAGATCATCTTTCTAGGCTCACATCGGGAGAGGCCCCACAAGGAGTATCAGATGACCTTCCTGATGCTTACTTGTTTAATTTGGAAGTGGTGCCGCAGTGGGCTAAGCCATTAGTACCAGTATTGACATACGGGCCTAACCATCCAGTGGTAAACACACGGAATAGAGAGGTTGTAAAAGCCCAAAAGTACCACATCATGGCAGGAAGCATGTACAAGCACACAGATCAAGGGATCTTGGCTTGTTGCGTAGAAGAGGATGAGTACTCTAAATGGTTGCAATTAGCACATGTAGGTGCACTAGAGCAACACCATTCAAAGCAACGAACTTTACAGACCCTAAGGAGACTCGGAGTACATTGGCCAACTATGGAAGCTGATGTCCAAAAGTTGTGCAAGGAATGCCCAATCTGCTGCACTAAACCACCTGTGGAACACGCTACTCTTTATCAAGTATCCATAGTGCCAGATTGGAGCGACCCTCTAGTATCCTTCCTGAGGACAAACACATTCCCTCCAGACATGACTCTGGCTAGGAAAAGGAGTTTAGAACAAGAAGCCCTGGATTACTCACTCATTGGTGATAATCTATACAAACGCGGTAAAGATGGTTACCTGAGGCTATGTGTCCATGAAAGTGAATATCTTAAGATCTTAGAAACTGCTCACCAAGGTGTAGCAGGAGGGCACTTTGGACCAGATCGGGTGATCAAGGCGATACTATTTGCGGGCTTCTGGTGGCCGACCCTTCACATGGATGCACATACCTATGTGAAACGGTGTGATGTCTGTCAGAGGACTCAGTATCCTATACGCAAAGATGAGATGCCACTGAAACCTATGATGGGTGGACGTGCATTCTCTAAGTGGGGAATAGACTTCGTAGGTCCTATTAATCCCCCAGCTAAAGGTTCTCATGCGGAATACATCATTGTTGCAACAGATTATCTCACCAAGTGGGTAGAGGTAAAGGCTACGACAAAGAACGATGCTCAAACAACTGCCAAATTCTTGTTTGAGAATGTATTCACAAGATATGGACTACCTATAGAGCTTGTAAGTGATAGAGGCACTCATTTCTTGAACGAAGTGATTGAAAATCTACTCCAAGAATTCTTGGTAATACACAAGAAGTCTGCCCCCTATCACCCTCAAGCTAATGGGCAAGCTGAGAGCACTAATAAAATCTTATGCAATGTACTGACAAAATTAGTGAACACTAAACGCTCTGATTGGGACAAACAGCTACACCATGCTGTTTGGGCATACCGAGTTGCCTACAAAACGGTACTCCAAGCCACCCCCTTTCAAATGGTATTTGGCCAAAACGCTGTGCTACCCTTGGACTTCTTGATCCCTACATTGAGAGTAGCACAAGAGTACGAATGGACAGGTCATGAGCTCTCCTCTAGGATCTTTGACCTTGAACGATTAGGGGAAACAAGACTGAGAGCAGCTGCAGGAATCTATGCAGCCAAGAAGAGACAGAAGGCATATTTTGATGCCCATGTGAAGGATAAAGGCTTGAAAGCAGGAGATCTAGTTTTAGTCTATACACTGAAACAACACGCAAGGAAGCTAGAAAAGAGAGGCTACGGACCTATGATCATCAACAGGATCTCCACGAGTGGAGCGGTACAATTGGCCACATTAGAGGGTGATGTTCTCCCTAACTATATTAGTGGTTGCAGAGTCAAGTTGTATCAGGAACCCCTCACGGAGGAAATGCTCAGCCGACTCAACACTGCTAAGAAACGCAAAGAGGAAGAAAAACGAGTTCGAGAAGAAGCTCAAGCAGAAGCTTTAGAACGCATCAGAAGGATGAAGTTACGAAGGCAAGGTAGAGATCAGCTTAGAACAAATGATTATACAGATCAAGGATATCCTATGGCCATGTGTGAAGTCGCAGGAACAAGCTCGCATAGGATAATTGATCGACGTCCTTTCATAACCCTAGATATAGGACAAGGAAAGAGTGCAAGGACTGTAAGAGCCTTGATTGACTCAGGTGCAGCCACTAGTGCTGTTAAATTGTCTTACTGTCAAGAGTTGCAGTTAACTGTCAATCCTGTGGAAGCGTATCTCATAGGATTGGGAGGCGTGGAAACCCCTTGCATGGGCGAGGTGGAACTCCCCCTCTACATTCATGATGAGCCAATGACAGTTAAAGTACTAGTGTGTCAAGATGAGGATCTCACTGAACCTCTAGTCTTGGGTCAAGATTGGATCTATGACCAAGCAATTAATTTAAACCTAAGAAGTGGACTTCTCCAGGTTTGGGTCAATCATAGTCGAGTTACAGTAGAATTAGACAATGGAGCACTCAAGGAACTAGGAAAGGCACAGACTCCTGGTCCTTCCAGGGGTACACATGAAGATGACCATGCTGTTCTTGTCCAAAACCATGTGTTGCAGAGGAATGATATTTGCAAAAAAGGAGTCAAGGATGCAACGGAACTCCCTTCTTTTCCAAAGGCCAGAAGGAGGCAGCAACCAAAGGTGGATCAAAGGCAGAAGAAGCAGAGTACTACCTATTTCCGAGATCAAAAGTACCTGCGCAGCAGAATGTCCCAGAAAGTAAACCAAGTGTGGGTGCGGAAAGGCGAACACCCGGTTGCACTCACGACAACCACACGGGCAAAGCCTCTTACTAGTAACCAACAACGTGACTCCACTAAGAAGTTTGTCAGAAATTCTTCTGCGAAAGTGAAATCCATTTGGGTTCCCAAAAAGTCGATGAAGGCTAGCCCACAATCAAGACAAATTTGGGTGCCTAAGGCTTGCTTGAGGGCACAAGTAGCTACGTCGAGGCCACAACCTATGCAGCATAACCCAACTACGCGTACAGCCAGTATTCACTCGTTCTCAACACTCAGGAACACACCAAGAACCAAGAGCACGCATGTAATCAATTGTAAATGGGTCCCCAAAAGGCCTCATTTTCAAACTACAACACCGAGAGAGCTCTCTAGAGTCTCTACGAAACCGAAAGCAAAGCCCATCCACTGCATTTGGCAGCCTAAGACCTGTAATAAACCCCCCGACCCCAAGTTGTAAATTCATCCCCACTTACTAACTTCATTAGTCTCCTAGGACTACCCAAGCATTAACTACACACATGTGCACCGAACACTTACTAACCCATTATTCGCTCCCGACCCTCATGTTAATATTGTGATGGGAACAACAACGGTCCTCCCTTGTCCTGTACAATATTAACACATGTTTGTATATTCTCACAGAGACAGACAGCAAGAAGTAAAATGGAAGATACAGTAGGAACTAGCTCCCAGGCAGGCACCAGCCCACAAGTGGTGGACATCGAAAACCTTCCAGTCGAGGAAGAATTAAAGGAAAGACCAGCGGCATTACGGGCATTGCACGCCATACCAATTCAGAATCCTCCGCAGGGTCACACAATGCCGGTGGGCAAAACCTCACATTGGTTCAGTGACGTTGCTGGACCTCTGGGTGAAGGCACATATATGTGGGAGTCCGAGGTCGAATTCAATGGACGATGGGGCAGATACCATTTCTTTACCAGGGAGTTTGAAAGGCTACAGAATAACGAAGGACTGAAGCCGATCTGGAAGAAGGCGGGGCTTTATGACTACTTCAAGTCCCAACTACCAAAGCCAGATTTCCTAAGATGCTCATATCTAATTAGTACCCTCACCCCCAGCAAAGACAAGAAAGGATACAGCTCCTTTGTGCTCCCATCACTCACAAGGGGCAACGAGCTGAAGCGTTTCCGCTTAACTATCAATCTGGTAAGAGAAGCACTCGACATGCAGGATATGCACATTCCAACAGAGAAAGAGACAATGGTTCCAGACAACATGAAGAATAGGAATCTGACGAAGTTGAAGGACATGGTTGCAATGACACCCACGATCGCCATCCACTTACGTATGGTCATGCAACATTTTGCCTTCCCCGCGCAGGAGAGGTTCACAATGCCTCCCAAAAAGATCTGGTTTAGCCTCTACCTGGCGGATGCTTTTGAGTTGACCATCAATATGCCCCACTGGATTATCGACCAGATTCATATGGCTCATCAGAGATGGTACAAGAAGCAAAAGTCTGTATTGTATGGTTGCTGTGCACTCACAAGAATTGTATACAGATGTCTCGCATATGATGTACCGGTGCAGAGGGCTCTGATCTGGTCCAGAGCACAGGAATTTCAACGCAGATTGTCAGCTGTAGGGCCTCCCTCAAAGAAGATGAGAGGCTCTGTCCAGATGCCTTGCGCACAAGCTCGCGGTGCTACCCTGACGCCTGAGACCACCCCAAGACTCCCCCGACGAGTGCAACCATTTACTATCAGGTTACCCAGGCACAGCACAGATGGCCCTAATCTTGTGTTTCCACCAGTACCGACTGATCTGGAATTCCCGCATGGGTTCACTCTGGAGGATCTAACGGACGAAGAAGTTGCAAGAATCATCGAAGCTGTAAATGCAGAAGTTGAAGAAGAGCAAGCCAGTGGACAGCAAACTGCCCCAGACCAAGCACAACCCAGCCAACCGGACGGAGTCAACGTGAACGATGAAGAAGAAGCTCATGGGGAGACACAGGGTGGACAATCAGAAGCAGAAGAACATGAATATGATTAAGAAGCCCTACAAGTACTGGAAGGTGCCCCCGCCTACACTAGCGCGTTAAGGAAGCTTTACGATACAATGAACCGAGTTCAAGAGCAACACAGGCTCTCATTAGCTGCAGGTAAAGCTCTCATGAACCAGATTCTGGAGGAGGAAGGTGTGGACGAGCAATACCGTGCCACCTTGGAAATGATATCAGATGCTTTGGGAGTACCGGAAACAGTGCATACCGCACTAGCGCAATCACGAAGGACAGAGAGAAGATATGGAAGACGCCCCCTACGAACAGGAAAACGAATGAATGTATTAGGTTCAGGACCACAAGGCACCCCCACAACCACTGGCACAGCACACACAGTTCACGACACCGAGGAAGCCCACACATCGAGTGCACCCCCATCACCTCCCTTGCCACCCTCTCCCCCACATCCACCTCACTCACCTCCCTCTACCACTGTAACCTCCACTGTCACCACCTCTGAAACCACTACACACACCAACACACAAACCATCAGCCAACCCCCACACTCTACTTCCACTGAAAACACGAGTCTAACTACAGCCAAGGTACACCTCACTACCCCGAGCACACTTCCTAGAAGTTCACAATTACACACACCTCTATACACATTCACAACCCTCACTGCTACCACAATCCCCATGTTCACAGTCACTCCCACCACGATCCCCACTTTCATGGAGGTGTCACCCACCTCTGCACCTCTCCCATCCCCCATGTACCCACAATCCCCCATTCCCCCACCTCCCCCCTCACCCGTCCCCAGTACTGCATCCACAATCCCCTTTCCCTTTCCCTACCCCTCTGCATTCAACACTATTCCTCTCAGTAACTTATTTAATAATATGCATCAATGCATGGCCCAACTTCAGCAACACTACCAACACCTGGACAACCAACATACAATGCTCTTCCGAAGCCACGAAGATCTCCAAGCACGATGTAGGGATCTTGAAGAGCAGAAGCAATTACTCGAACAGCAGCACGTGACATTACATGAGCAATACGCACAATTAGAAGCCAACCCACCCCAAGCAGATGATGAAGAACGACGACATATGGACGAGCTGCTACATTCTCAGATCACGGAAAACCTGAAACTTCGACGGAACTTGGGCCTCCTCCGCAAGCATATGTCGACCGCGTTAGAGGAGAATAAAAGATTACAAAAACAGAACGAAGAAAACCTGGAGGCGGCCATGGAGGGCTCCCCACAAGAGATTGACCCAGAACGATTCAAGGCAATTCCCTCGGAGAATATGCAGGTGGTGTTAGAAACTCATGCCGATCTAATGGAGGCCCATGCCGCTTTAGAAAAAGAGAGAGAAGAGTTACGAAGACAGTTGGCCACCCGGCAGACAGAACCCAGCCCGAGCATAACCGCAGAAGATACAACTGAAGAGGTTACTAAACTCCGGGCAGAACTCGAGGAATTACGCAGCAAGGTCATGCAATACGAGCGCCAGCCCTCCCCTCTAGTAGAGCCCGAGCCTGACGATCTGGTGCCAATTGAAGTAGAAGAAACATTCGAGGATCCCTATGTACCAATGCCAACACCCGGCGGTAAGCACACAGAACAGGGCATGGACACAATTGAGATCGAGGCACCGGAATGGATGCAAAAGTTAGAGAAAGTAGCCACGATGCATGATGATAGGGTAGCCGTCCAAATCGCATTGATGTCAAAATTGGAAGAGGTGGTAATAAAATCTGATTATTTTCATAATCTTTCACACCATAGGTGGATCGGCCCATCGGATGATCTGTATGTACCTTTTTGCGTGCTAATGGTGGATTATAATGCCGAGATCAAGCGCCACACCTCAAGGGAACCCACCTCTGCCACCCAATTTGCACCCGATGACATCCCAGAAAGTGCCAAGCAAGGACATATTCGCCAACCAACGTGGAGAATTTGGCTGCTCGAAACCTACCCGGAAATGGTAAGAACATGGAACAACATGCCATTGTACATCAAATATAATCCATGTTATTGCCCTGTGTTTCGAAGGAGATCCTGGCCGGAGTACACACATACAGTGCTGACGATCAAAGGATGTGAGAAGTGGTTAAATTACGTGTACTTCGCACCCCCTAAGGGCGCACCTACAATTGGATATATGATTTCAACGATTCGGCATTGGGGGGTCCGTTTCAAGAATGTTCCTGATATCATGACTCAGATGTGCCTGAAAATTTTCGAACTTATGCTGGTCACCTTCAGGACCTTCAAAAATGTCAAGGAACCGCATCTCTCAGCACTAGGATTTAATGAAGGGAACCAGGACCTTGTATACGACATGAGCACAACTCCATCGATCAATGTTGTGTATGCATGGCACGCTCGCATCAAATATCTACCGGCCTGCTTCAAACAAACGTTCGAAGAGATGTTTGTCACGGGATTCTGGGAATATCACTCCGAGATATTCATTCCCAGACCATCCCATCTCTTGCAGTTGTTTGCAGTGGAACAAGCTCTCCACTCCGAAAAGCTACGCATGCCACATCCAGAGGTTCCTGGGCCGGTAGACTGGGATGCTCTTCTGACAGACTTGGCCAAAGGGTTGCGAATTGCTGAACATCATTTAGCGCAGGACGTCGTCGAGTACTACATCCAGAAACCCTCTCAACAAGGGTCTGTCAGGGACGACAGACGCGAGAGAGGGGGGGGTGTTAGCAGCAGACAAGGGAGTCAACGAAGATCTGGCAAGTAGGCCAACAATTTTCTTCAGGAAGAAGCACTTATGAACATTCACGCAGATTTAGCACTAAGGCAACCTTAATTTTTCAAAACCTCTACAACCATTAAAAGTGATTCTCATCACTAAATGCCATTGTAAATATCATTTCATCTTTTTGTAGCTCCATTTTGTGCAAGCCAAGGAGTCCTTGAGCTTGAGGAGCTTTAGAAGTATCTACCTGCCAATTTTCGTATTTTTTAGATATCGTTTGAGCCCTCAAATGGGCCCCGGAACCTAATTTTTAACTAGGCCGGACACTAGGTCTGGACAGGGCCAAAACTTAGCCAAAAACTATAAAAAGAGCTAGAGAGCTCATTTTTGAGGTTAGATTGTAATGGAAACAAACTTGTAAGAGCTTTTGAAAGTAATCTAAAGAACTCCATTGATTCTCTCTCTTTGTCTTGCCGTGTGTGCGCGTGTGTGTGTATGTGTGTTCATGCTTGTGTGCTTCTCACTCACGCACTTGTGCCGCCACTTGCTCGAGGTCTTCATACCATCCTCACGTCTTCCCGGATTGACATTAAAGGAGGTGCTACTCATCACTGAGCTACACATGTGTATCTACATATATGTATGTATTATATGTATATGTGTGCTTGTGTATATATGTTATCTACGTATTAAAATCCTAAAACCCTAATCAGAAAGACTTAGACTTAAATCTGAAATACTAAACCCTAAAACCCTAATTTCAAATATCTAAACCTAAAAGATGTATATTTCTATATACATGTATATATACATGTATATATGTATTATATGTGCATGTGTATGTAGGTGTTAAAACCCTAAAACCCTAATCTTAGAGATTTAACCCTAAAACCCTAAATCCTATTTTTATATATTTGATGTAAAAATAAAACTTCAAAATAAAAATAGGATTATATGTGTGTATGTATGCATGTGTGTGTATATATGTGTGTGTATGTATGCATGTGTACATGTGTGTGTATGTATGTATACATGTGTGTGTATGTATGTATACATGTGTGTGTATGTGTATGTGTGTGTATGTAGGCATGCATGTGTATGCGTGTGTACGTGTGTGTATGTATGCATGCATGTATGTGTATGTGTGTGTATGTGTATGCATGTGTATACATGTGTGTGTATGTATACATGCATGTGTGTATATATGTGTATGTATGCATGTGTGTATATATGTGTGTATACATGCATGTGTGCATATGTGTGTGTATGTATGCATGCATGTGTGTATATGTGTGTATATATGCGTATATGTATGTATGTATGTATGTATGTATGTATGTGTGTATATGTGTGTGTGTATGTGTATGTATGCATATGTGTATATATGTGTGTGTATGTGTAATAAAGTAAGTCTATGATCCAAGGGTCTGGCCGGTTCAGACAGATCTGAAATCGGACACCGTTTGGTCATCCGTGTGTATGACCAAAGATCTCGAGTTTAGACTTACTAGGAGGTCTTGTGCTCTTGTGAACAAGTGAACCACTTAGCTTAGTGGTTAAGTCTCAAGGATGTGAAGGACGAGGTCTTGGGTTCAATCCCCATGAGGTACATGGGAAGAGTATTTTGCCCAAAGAGCTCTAGAACCTTCTAGAAGCATCCACTGGACACTTGGCGCACATGTAGTTACATGGCTGACACTTGGATGATTAGCATCCACCTGCCCAAGAAGGTAGTCCCCTGGAGAGAGCTATATATAGAGGCATTTGGTTGGGAGGAGAGGCATCTCTCTAGTATGTGGTGGTCGTAATCCTTGTTCTCTTGCATTGGTATCAGAGCCCATGCACCAGTTATGCCTAGAAATGGACTAGTAATTTGAATCCACCTAGTTCACATGTTTGTGCCTAGATCGCACATCCAGAAACTGTGAATTAGCCAGGGATGTCATTAGATCCACCCTTATTATTCTTCACTAGTTTGTACTTTGTCCCGTTCATCAAAGTGCAAACCCAGATAGTCTTTTGAATCATTTGGGTAGGGATGCCACCACAGAGATGAGACATGTTCTTCCAGTTCTAGAACATGACCATGTTCTTCCAGTTTTAGAACATGAGGCTCGGGGGTTGCCTACAGTATGTATATAGCTCTATTTTCGAGGACGAAAATCTTTTCCAAGGGGAGAAGAATGTAATAAAGTAAGTCTATGATCCAAGGGTCTGGCCGGTTCAGACAGATCTGAAATCGGACACCGTTTGGTCATCCGTGTGTATGACCAAAGATCTCGAGTTTAGACTTACTAGGAGGTCTTGTGCTCTTGTGAACAAGTGAACCACTTAGCTTAGTGGTTAAGTCTCAAGGATGTGAAGGACGAGGTCTTGGGTTCAATCCCCATGAGGTACATGGGAAGAGTATTTTGCCCAAAGAGCTCTAGAACCTTCTAGAAGCATCCACTGGACACTTGGCGCACATGTAGTTACATGGCTGACACTTGGATGATTAGCATCCACCTACCCAAGAAGGTAGTCCCCTGGAGAAAGCTAT
Source organism: Ceratopteris richardii (assembly GCA_020310875.1). NCBI lineage: Eukaryota > Viridiplantae > Streptophyta > Polypodiopsida > Polypodiales > Pteridaceae > Ceratopteris > Ceratopteris richardii. The sequence goes on along the minus strand of CM035435.1, from coordinate 25,239,012 downwards.
ATATAGAGGCATTTGGTTGGGAGGAGAGGCATCTCTCTAGTATGTGGTGGTCGTAATCCTTGTTCTCTTGCAGTATGTATGTGTGTATGCATGTGTGTGTATGTATGCATGTGTGTAAATTTATGTGTGTGTGTATGCATGCATGTGTGTATATGTGTGTGTGTATGTAAACATGCATGTGTGTATATGTGTGTGTGTATGTAAACATGCATGTGTGTATATGTGTGTGTGTATGTGTATGTATGGATATGTGTATATATGTGTGTGTATGTATGTGTGTATGCATGTGTGTGTATGTATGCATGTGTGTAAATTTATGTGTGTGTGTATGCATGCATGTGTGTATATGTGTGTGTGTATGTAAACATGCATGTGTGTATAGGTGTGTGTATGTAAGCATGCATGTGTGTACATGTATGTGTGTATGTATGCATGTGTAAATTAATGTGTATCTTCCTTTCCCTTCTCTCTCTCTTTTTCTCTCTCTCTCTCTCTCTCTTTCTTTCTCTCTCTCTCTCACTTTCTTTCTCTCTCTCTCTATCTCTCTCTCTCTCACTTTCTCTCTCTGTCTCTCTCTCTCTGTGTCTCTCTCTCTCTCTTCTTCTCTCTCTATCAATATCGAATAAAAGAATCACTTACCGGTAGTTCCCTCTTTGAATTGTTGTCGACAAAGCGTAATGTAGGTCCTCTCTCGTCCAATTCCAAACAATTGACGCGAAAGAACTTCTGCAAAATCAACGAAAAGAGAAATTAGAAACCCTAAAGCATAGAGAAACACAAATGCTAACAGTACGCGCAGCACTTACCAAGATGTGATATCTAAGCCGAGAGAGAATGTGTGTGTGTAGAGAGAGAGATCCGTGTGTGTGTGTGCACAAGACAATGCAGGTTCGCATGCGCAAGTTCGACAGTAAAGCAACAATACTCAAACACACACAAAAATGTGAAGTTTTGCTCTCGGGTTCGCGGTATGTTTAAAACTCGCCGCCAGTATAGGCGCCGGTATGGACGTTGGTATACGCGTCGGTAGTTCCCAGTAAATTACCGACACCTATACCGATGCTTATACCGACGTTTATACCGACGCTTATACTAGCGGGTGCGAGCCACACCGACGATCCGTTTAAAACGGTAATACCGACGGTCATTTGATCAATGGTATCTCTTAGTGAGATTTTTCGAAGGCTATACCGACGCCGACTATGACCGTCGGTATATGCAGCGTCGGTACGCCCCTCATATGTTGTAGTGAAAAAGAGCTAGAGAGCTCATTTTTGAGGTTGGTTAGTGTGAGCTTAGAGCTACTTTGAGCTTGTAATTGAGACTTTGAGCAATAGAGTTAATTTCTCACCTTCCATTGTGTCTTGCTTGTGTCTTCGTAGTGTGTGTGTATGTGTGTGTGCATCTCTATGCTTCTCACCTTCACTCTCACTTCATCTCACATTCACGATCTTCATATCACTCCTATCTCTTCCGTGGATTGACATTAAGGAGGTGGAGCTTCTTAACGTGGTTATCTCCATTGTGCTAGAGTAACACCAAATTTGGCGCCGTTGCCGGGGATCGAGTTTAGGACGAATGTGTGATGGTAAGAGTATAGCAAGAAGTGGCGTTGGAAGGTAAAAATTTTAGTTTTTGTTGTTGTTTTTACTTAGTTTTTAGTGTTTTTCACCTCCCACTACAACATATGAGGGGCATACCGATGCTACATATACTGACGGTCATAGTCGGCGTCGGTATAGCCCTCGAAAAATCTGACTAAGAGATACCGACAGTCAAGTGACCGTCGGTATGACCGTTTTAAACGGATCGTCGGTGTGGCCCGCAGTCGCCGGTATAAGCGTCGGTATATGCGTCGGTATAAGTGTCGGTATAAGTGTTGGTATAACCGTCGGTATTTTACTGGCATCTACCGACGCGTATACCGACATCCATACCGGCGCCTATATCGGCGGTGAATTTTTAAACATACTGCGAACCGGAGAGCAAAACTTCAATTTCTGCGCATGTTTGAGTATTGTCGGTCTACTGTCGAACTTGCGTGCGCGAACCTGCATTGTCTTGTGCACACACACACACGGATCTCTCTCTCTACACACACACACTCTCTCTCAGCTTAGCTCTCACATCTTGGTAAGTGCTGCGCGTACTGTTAGCATTTGTGCTTCTCTATGCTTTAGGGTTTCTAATTTCTCTTTTCGTTGATTTTGCAGAAGTTCGTTGGCGTCGATTGTTTGGAATTGGACGAGAGACGACCTACATTACGCTTTGACGACAACGATTCAAAGAGAGACATACTTGTAAGTGATTCTTTTATTCGCTATTGATAGAGAGAGAAGGAGAGAGAGAGAGAGAGAGAGAGAGAGAGAGAGAGAGAGAGAGAGAGAGAGAGAGAGAGAGAGAGAGAGAGAGAGAGAGAGAGAGAGAGAGAGAGAGAGAGAGAGAGAGAGAGAGAGAGAGAGAGAGAGAAAGAAAGAAAGAGAGAGAGAAAGAAAGAAAGAGAGAGAGAAGAGAAAGGAAGATACACATTAATTTACACATGCATACATACACACATACATGTACACACATGCATGCTTACATACACACACCTATACACACATGCATGCTTACATACACACACACATATACACATATGCATGCATACACACACATAAGTTTACACACATGCATACATACACACACATGCATACACACATACATACACACACATATATACACATATGCATACATACACATACACACACACATATACACACATACATACACATGCATATATACACACATATACACACATGCATGCATACATACACACACATATACCGGCATGCATGCATACACACATATATACACACATGCATACATACACACATATACACACATGCATGTATACATACACACACATGTATACACATGCATACACATACACACACATACACATACATGCATGCATACATACACACACGTACACACACATGCACACACATGCATGCCTACATACACACACATACACATACACACACATGTATACACATGTATACATACACACACACACATGTACACATGCATACATACACACACATATATACACACATGCATACATAACCACATATAATCCTATTTTTATTTTGAAGTTTTTGTTTTACATCAAATATGTAAAAATAGGATTAAGGTTTTATGGTTAAATATTTAAGATTAGGGTTTTAAGGTTTTAAATAGGATTAGGGTTTTAGGGTTAAATATTTAAGATTAGGGTTTTAGGGTTTTAGGTCTAGATATTTAAGATTAGGGTTTTAGGGTTTAGTATTTCAGATTTAAGTCTAAGTCTTTCTGATTAGGGTTTTAGGATTTTAATACGTAGATAACATATATACACAAACACACATATACATATAATACATACATACATGTAGATACACATGCATACAAAAATATACATATTTTACATTTAAATCTTTAAGATTAGGGTTTTAGAGTTATAACACCTACATAACATATATGCACACATACACATGCACATGTAATACATATATACATGTATATACACATGTATACAGAAATATACATATTTTAGGTCTAGATATTTAAGATTAGGGTTTTAAGGTTTAGTATTTCATATTTAAGTCTAAGTCTTTCTGATTAGGGTTTTAGGATTTTAATACGTAGATAACATATATACACAAGCACACATATACATATAATACATACATACATGTAGATACACATGCATACAAAAATATACATATTTTAGATTTAAATCTTTAAGATTAGGGTTTTAGGGCTATAATACCTACATAAGATATATGCACACATACACATGCACATGTAATACATATATACATGTATATACACATGTATACAGAAATATACATATTTTAGGTCTACATATTTAAGATTAGGGTTTTAGGGTTTAGTATTTCAGATTTAAGTTTAAGTCTTTCTGATTAGGGTTTTAGGATTTTAATATGTAGATTACATATATACACAAACACACATATACATATAATACATACATACATGTAGATACACATGCATACAAAAATATACATATTTTAGATTTAAATCTTTAAGATTAGGGTTTTAGGTTTATAACACCTACATAAGATATATGCACACATACACATGCACATGTAATACATATATACATTGATATACACATGTATACAGAAATATACATATTTTAGGTCTACATATTTAAGATTAGGGTTTTAGGGTTTAGTATTTCATATATAGAATTGTAAGATTAGGGTTTTAATTAAATATATATAATTAAATATATAAAATTAAATATATAAAAAAAGGATTACGTAAGGAAAAAAAATCTGAATATTTAAATAAACTTATATATAAAATAAGATAATTATATACATAAATAAATATAAAAAGAACTAGTGTTTTAAATAATTTAATTAAATATTTATAATTAAATATGTAAAATTAAATATATAAAAATAGGATTACGTAAGGAAAAAAATCTAAATATATAAATATATATATATATATATATAGATATATATATATATATATAAAATAAGATAATTATATACATAAATAAATATAAAAAGAACTAGTGTTTTAAATAATTTAATTAAATATATATAATTAAATATGTAAAATTAAATATATAAAAATAGGATTACGTAAGAAAAAAAATCTGAATATATGAATAAATATATATATATAATAAGATAATTATATACATAAATAAATATAAAAAGAACTAGTGTTTTAAATAATTTAATTAAATATATATAATTAAATATATAAAATTAAATATATAAAAATAGGATTACGTAAGGAAAAAAATCTGAATATATGAATAAATATATATATAAAATAAGATAATTATATACATAAATAAATATAAAAAGAACTAGTGTTTTAAATAATTTAATTAAATATTTATAATTAAATATATAAAAATAGGATTACGTAAGAAAAGAAATCTGAATATATAAATAAATATATATATAAAATAAGATAATTATATATATATAAATAAATATAAAAAGAACTAGTGTTTTAAATTATTTAATTAAATATATATAATTAAATATAATTAAGTAAAGGAAAAAATCTGAATATATAAATAAATATATAAATACACAAACACACATACTTATATACCTATCTATATTCACATATATATACATATACACATATATATACATGTTTTAGTTCTAGGTCATTTGGATTAGGGTTTTAGGGTTTAGGCATACATATAACTTAATTAAGAGGAAAAAAATCTGAATAAATAAATAAATATATATATAAAATAGGATCAATCAAGAAAAAATCCGAATATATAGATAAAATAGGATAGCTATATAGATTAGGGTTTTAAAACGAGGATTGTAAGTTTTTTTAGGTATTTAAGTATTTAGGTCTTTAAGAGTTAGATTCTTAGGTTTAATAAAAAAAACAAATGTTCTAAAATGTCCATATTGTAGCAGATGGCTTCTTTGGATCCTGAAGAGAGAATGGCATGTCCTTGCACACAGTGCAAGTATCAAATTTAAAATTCATGCTTGTCCGAATGATTGCATTCTCTTTCGGAATGAGTATGAGCATCTCCACGTATGTCCAAAGTGTAGAGCAAATAGATTTAGAGAAGACGTTATAGGCGAAGCAATCCCCGCAAAGATTCTTCGCCACTTTCCTATCCTTCCACGAATTAAGAACATATTTAGATGCAAATCTATAGCTGAGTTAATGTCATGGCATACAAAGAGCAGGTCTACAGATAATGTAATGCGAGTGCCAATTGACTATGATGCTTGGAAGCACATAGATAGTAAGTGGCCAGAGTTTGCTAGTGAGCCTTGGTCCATACGTCTAGGCCTAGCTATGGATGGAGTGAATCCATTTGGATTACGCAGTTCTTCATGGAGCACATGGCCTGTATGTTTGGTCAATTATAATATCCCACCATGGTTGGCCACAAAGAAAGGTCATTTATTATTAGCTCTTATTGTACCAGGTAAGTATAAGGTAAAAAACATGGATGTATATCTTGCACCACTTGTGGAAGAACTGCGCATTTTATGGGATGGGATCACTGTGCGTGACATGTCTCAACCTATAAGAAGACGTGACATGCGAGTGCAATGCATACTTATGTGGACAATGCATGATTGGCCTGGTTATGGTGAATGTTCAGGTTTATCCATTTCGGGTTACCATGCTTGTCCTTTATGCGGACCACGACTCAAAGCACGCTATTCCAAAGCACTACGTAAAACTGTCTATGAAGGACATCATAGATATTTGCCTGATGGGCATTTTTTACGTGAAGGACAAATTGGTCGACAAGCACAACACCAAATGAAAGCTAGCGATTGGAAACAACTGTGGGATTCAAAAAATCTAGTTGCTGGCATGAAACGGTTGTCCATTTTTCATGAGCTCCCTTATTGGATTGAATTGGTGATCGATCATTTGGTAGACCCGATGCATATTTTCAAGAATGTGGGAGAGATGCTTTGGAAAACTTTGATTGGAAAGAAAGAAAGCAAATCACAAAGGGACGACCTAGAAGAGCGAGGTTGTATGCGAGAGTTGTGGGCAATTACTAAGCCCAACGGAACAGTATCGTTACCAAGAGCTCATTGGGTGCTTTGCAAGATGGAAGAGCAACAAGTGAAGAAAACAATTTCAGAGTTTTGTACACCTACTGGATGCATGAGATGTCTAAAGATTGCTTTCACACGAAACGACGATCTTGCAGGACTCAAGTCTCATGATTGGCACAAGTTTTTACAGTTTGTGCTCCCTGTAGCCCTAAAAGATTGTCTTTCAGAGGATGTATAAAAACCATTTATAAAATTAGTTCTTTAGTACGGTGGATATCTTCTAAAGAGATAAATAGAGATAGCATAGAGAGTGCGAAACTCAATGCTATCGAGGTTGTTTGTATGGTAGAGAAATACTTTCCCACAAGTATTCTCACTATTCAACTTCATTTACTGGTTCATGTAGTAGATGAAGTTGCAATAGCACGAACTATCCATAGTCGATGGGATGTTCTTCTTAGAGCGCTTTATGAAGACATTAAAAGGGTTTGTTCGACAGAGAGCACGTCCAGAGGGTAGCATGGAAGAGGAATGGCTTGTACAAGAATCTCTAGTATTCATTACTGAGTTTCTACGTAGATCGGATCCCGAAATGCCTCGCTTATGGAGCGACGATGAAGATATTCGTCTCGTAGGCGATGAACCACAAGGTAAAGGATTGCAAAGAAAAATGGATGCAGCTTTCAGAGAGAAGGCAATGAAGTTTTGCATAGTTAACTCTGAGCCTATGCAAAAGTGGTTAGAAAGGTATGAACTTGCCAAGGAAACTAACGCAAAGGAAAGAGCTCAGTTTCAAAGAAATCGTTCCACTCGATTTTTTCCTCTTCCAGAAAATCTTCGACCTCTCCCACCTTTTCCAACGAGCAGATGGCTAGATGCAGCGGTTTCACAAGCAAAGGCAGCGGATGAAGATATCTCTGAAGAAGAAGAAGAACTCGCAAAAGGATGTGATTGGGAGTATATCAAATACGGTGCACTATGGTCTCATGGACGACACTTTCGAATCGCACGAATCGATCAAAACCGGTCTACTTTTGATAGTGGAGTGATGGTGAATTTTTTGCAAAAAATTAGAGCGAGTGCAAGAGATGATAATGCTCTAGAAGGCGAGTTAGATTATTGTGGTGTGATTCAAGACATCTTGAAACTATCTTTCAGAAAGTTTGATTACTTTGTTTTTGACGTGAAATGGTTCAAAGTAGTCACCTCTGGAAGAAACGCAACAGTGAGACGAGATAAGAGCGGTTTGCTTCAAGTCGACTCCACAAGATTATGGACAGATGAAAGGGATACATTTGTACTTCCCGAACACTGTGAGCAGGTTGTTTTTATACCAGATTCAAAAGACCCAGAGTGGCTATTTGTTTTACAAGTCGCTCCACGTAGTAGACAAATTTTTAAAAATGCAGATGTAGAAGAAAGTCCATCTCTAGTGGACTCAGAGATTCATTCGATAGCTGAGGAGGAGGAGATCATTGTTCGAGAAGAAGAGGTCATTGAAGAAGAGGTCATTGTTCGAGAAGACGAAGCAATAGACGATGATCAGGAGGAAACCAGCATAGCAAACGATTTAGAAGCCATCAATTTAGAGATAGATATTCTCGGTGCATCGGATCTTCAAGAGGATGCTAGAATAGAGGACTTTTGAATAAAAGACTTGTACGTACTAATTTTTGGTTTTTTTTTTGTTTATTCCCTATATTATTTTTCTTATCGCATGCTAATTATTTGAGTTCTTTTATTACAGAGCACGATGGGAGACAGTCCTCCAGTCACTCCACAGTCCATGACAGAGGAGCAGTTTTTGGAGTTCATCTCTCACATTCCTCCTACGTATATGGCCGCTGCATCACAGTATTGGATCGCTCGTGGTAGCACTCCTCTCGGCCTCACTCCTGGCGGCCTTACTCCTGCCGTCCTCACTCCCGCTGGCCTCACTCCCGTCGGTGTCACTCCCGCCGGTGTCACTCCTGTCGGTGTCACTCCTGAGGGTGGTGCTACTCCCGTAGGAGGTATGTCTCCTATCTTTGTGACTCCACCATGACCATCTTTGCAGCCATCTCCTACTAGATCTACTAGTAGACATGTGCGTTCGACACCTCAACGCGATAAAGGGTCTAGCCTGTCTCGTAGATCGAGGTCACGCTCTGGAGCAGGAGGTTCTAGGAGTGGATCTACAGGTAGGTCTGGAGGCGGAGGAGGCGGTTGTTGTGGAGGTAGTGCAACGGACGTTGTGTCGCCCGCTTCTACTCCTAGGACAAGTACCTCAGATGTAGGTACGCCACGCAGTACACCACTCAGTACACCACGTACACCTTGGGGTGCTCATGACCATGATGACTCCAAGGTGTATAATATCCGAGATGGAGCTCCGGTGATGGATGCGGCTGGCAAAGCAATGCGTGCACACATACGACAACTTTGCTCCATCCAGTTTGGACACTCCATCATGCTGAAATGGAGTGAATAGGATAAAGATCGGAAGAATTATATCACACAAACGATTTACCACGAGTTCCGATGAGCCGATGGACAGTCGATTGTCAGTTTAGAGTGGATTTTGCATACCGCACGTGAGGTCATGTCGCATCGACGATCCGAGGCTCGTGATGCATTCAGAGATGGCTTACCAAAGCCTGTGTGGTTAGATGCTGAGGAGTGGGACATGATTTGTGATGGGCAGCAACAGACTCATGATCGATATCGCCAGCAACGAAATGCCGCAGCCACACGTCTAGACACGATTGGACTGCCACATTTGGGCAGCGGCAGATATGACACGATGCATCATGAGTTTGTAAGTACCATTTCATTTATTGAATTTATGTGTTAAATTTATCATATATATTTCTATAATCTTTTTATATTTGTTTCAGGAGCTGGCAATGGGTCGTCCTCCAACACGAACGGAGGAGTCTTATGGATATAGTCATGGGTTGACTGCACTATTGCAAGACTTGGAGGGATGCGGTGCGGTAGTTTCATGGGAGCGTTTGCTATGAGGTAATTAATTTATAAACTTGGTTTTTACTTGTTTGTAATTTTCATGTGAATTTATCTGATTCCATTAATGTTCTTTGTTGTAGGACTGCTGATATGGAACGTTCTTTGCATGTGTATGGCAGTGGATTCCAATATTTTGTATTTGATTTTCATATGGCAATACATTGCTTTGCCACATTTTGTAAAAGCGTCATATATGACAGTGGTTTGCCACACTCTTGTACATGCTTCATTATTGAAATATATAACTTCTTTTGTACATGGTTCATTGTTCATTTTGATTATAGATCTCTTTTGTGTACAATAATACTCTGTTTCATGAAATCATATTTCGGTTATCATTAGAGTACACATCACATGTACTCGATTTTTTTTGGACAGAGTGTATTGTCTTTTGTTCAGCAACATCATGGTAATGTTGCTGTAGCAAAAGACAAAACATTCTGCCCAAAAAAATTTTGCAGGTATGGTTGTCGGTATAAGCGACGGTACTCCCAGTAGTGTCATCGGAATAACCGTCGGTACACCCAGGAGGCGATGCAGCAGAAGCCGATTACCAACGCATATACCGACGTTTAGACCGATGCATATACCGATGCATATACCGATGATTTTATCGATGTCTACACCAACGCCTATACCGACTCTTTGGTACCGACGCGGAAACCGACCTTTACACCGGTGTCGCGGCAAATAAAGCCGCATTCATTTTCCTTAGTAAAAACCTCGGTATACCATCGATCTGTTGTAGTGTCCCCCACACTCCATCTTCATCATTCTCTCCATTGTGCTAGAGCAACACCAAATTTGGCGCCGTTGCCGGGGATCGAGTTTAGGACGAATGTGTGATGGTAAGAGTATAGCAAGAAGTGGCATTGGAAGGTAAAAATTTTAGTTTTTGTTGTTGTTTTTACTTAGTTTTTAGTGTTTTTCACCTCCCCCACACTCCATCTTCATCACTGCATCATCATCTTCAACTCCAAAAAAATCAGAAAATTCACCATATCCACCCATTCTCCTCATTTTCCCTCATTTATGCATGTGCGAGAGAGAGAGAGCTTTTGTGCTTGTGTGTACTTGTGTGTTTTTGAGTTTTCTTGCAGGTACAGAGCTCTAGTGCATCAGGAAGGCTGCAAAAAGGTAAGAAATGTACTCTCTGTCAAAAATTGCCGACTGTGTCAGACCATCGCGATGGTCTGCAAAGTTCGGAATTTGAGGTAGGCGACCACACTAGCATGTAGAGCACACTTGCGCACATAGGAATCCACAGACGCATCTTGAAAATTTGCATTTTGGTGGACCATCGCGATTGGCTTAGACCATCGCGATTGTGTCACACCATCGCGATTGGCTCACGCCATTGCAACGGCTCGGCCGGACCATCGCGACAGCTCACTTGAGCCATCGCGATGGTTCACTTGGACCATCGCGACGATCCCATCGACCCCACGCCATCGCGATTGGCCCATGCCATCGCACCGACGCTGCCATGTGGCAAGCTAGACCATCACGATAGTTCGCTCCCTCGGACCATCGCGACGACACCCTCAGACCATTGCGACACCTCCAAAATTGAACCATCGCGATTGGCTCACCCCATCGCACCCGGACCATCGCGATTGGCTCACACCATCGCATCTGTGACCATCACGATGGTTCACTTTGGACCATCGTGACGGCTCATGTTGACCGTTGACTGACGCCATCGCGATTGTTTGCCGATTGAGCCATCGTGATCGTTCATTCCAGACCATCGCAACAGTTCACACTCACGCCATTGTGACTACTCGAATTCACGCCATCGCGACAGTTCGCACCTTCGGACCATCGCGATTGTGCCACGCCATCGCGACGGTTCACCTGGACCATCGCGACGGTTCACCTACACCATCGCGACGGTCCCAGACCATCGCGATTATCTCAGACCATCGCGATTGTCCACCCCAAACAGATTTTTTGGAATTTATTTTTTGGTCAATTTTGGGGCTAATTTTGGGAACTTTTTGGGTGATTAGATTCATAGGAGACCCCTTAGCTCATATTTGAAGAGAAACCTGTTTGACAGTCTTTACCCCCCAGGGCTTGAACGGTCATATCTTTTTCATCCGAAGTCCATTTTTTGAGCTTTATAGCTCGTTAGAAAGCTCTTTCCGACTACTACGTGACCTCAACTGTTTTTTCATAAAGAATACGTTGATTTTTAGATAAGTTAGTTTGAGGTTGACCTAGTGTGGGACTAGAAAGCCAGGGGGCAGCATAAAAATTTTGGGCAAAAGGGAAAGGACTTTTAAAAGTGTATATATTCAGGTGCTTGATCATCCATTGTGAATTGGTCTAAACATTGAATTTTGGCAGGTCTAGCAAGGGCAATCAAGGGCAAACAAAGCAAGGCAAAGCAAGGCAGTGAAGGATGCAAGGCTTGGGAAGCACGGTTTCTTGGGCATCAGAGCGACCAAAGCAGCTGACTTGAGGTTGGAAGATTACTCAACCCCCTCAGTCAATTACTAGCTTAGGATAAATGGTAGCTTTGTGGATTAACGACGATAGGAACACATCAAGTATAAGAGACTTAAATTTATCAAGTCTAAGACTAAAGATAAAGGTGTGTGATACGAAAACTTAAGGGAAAGAACATAAGTATGACAGAACGAGAACTCAAAAGTACTACAGAAAGTCGATTCCTGACGCATATAGTTAAGACAAGACAAGAACTTAAAGGCACTTAAAAAGAATCAAGAAAGTAAGAACAAAGAATCATTGACGATCTGAGCGTGTACTGAGTGTGCAAGGAAGTAAATTCATGAACCTTAGATTGTGCAAACACATAGGTAAGTCAAACCGATGAAGCCTTAGATCATTCGAAGCAAGTGTAGGCACTACTGCACGATCGTGGGCACAACAGCTGAATAGTAATTACCCCTACGAGAGCTCAGACAAGAGTGAATAAAACATGGCATTTAGCACAGAAAGACCAGAAGGAGGGTCAAATGTAGCATATTTAGAAAGACCTGAAGGACCCTATAGGATGCAATTAGAATTTCTCCGAACCAACCGCTTAGGTGCTCGCATCTATGAGGATGGTTTGCGAAGACAAGTGGTGCAAATGCACAATCCTGATCAACCCATTGGATTCGAACGTCCAATGGTGAAATTTGAGAGAGACGCATACATAGACAAGGAAGGAACGATGTACATCTTAAGTACACAGCCAAACAATACGAATGAGTTTGGTGTAATTCAATTAGAGATAGAAGCTAAATCCCAAGGAAAAGAACCATTAGAAGAACCTAGAACACCTAGAGGGAAATCTGTACTGACACGAGTACTAGTTCCAGAATGGATCCCTCAGGATAACAGAAGCATAGAGCTGTTTGTAAATAAAGAAACTGACGAAGCATTTTGGAGGTACAGAACAGAACAACCTAGTGAGGTAGGCTCCATTATAATCTGAGTTCAAGGACCCGGATACACCTAGAAAGGTTGTATACCTAGATGAGACTTCAGAAAGAGTCTTTGTGGTACCTGACCACGCTAGAAACACATACACATGGAGAGGCGAATTAGTATTCCCTCCATCTCGAACAAACGTAAACACGAGCCAACAAGGGGCAGGAACATCCTCAGCCCACGCTAATCAAAGGGAGAAAAATAAAGAGAGACCCGAAGTAAGCTTCAATCGTCCCATAGGGAGAGATAGAACCACCATAGACACGGATAGAGTGGAAAGACAAAGAATGCCAGGTGGTAGAGATGATTTTCCTCTACCTAGACCACGTGAACACGCAAGAATACTAAGACCCACTCAATTAGTAAAGTCCATGAAAAATTATTTTGATGGGACTGGAGATCCCTACGACCATGTAGCGGACTTTAAGCAAGTGCTACAGGCAGAACAAGTCAAAGATATGTTCATGCAATATAATGCTTTTGGACTAACGTTAAAGAATACCGCTTTAACTTGGTTTCAACCATTGCAGCAAAGGCAATTTAGAGATATCCATCACTTTTAGAGTCATTCATCACTGAATTCTCTAAAGTGGGATCAGACATGATACGTCTTCATTGATTCATAGCTTCAAACAGACCCCTCAAGAAACAGTTAGACTTGCAGGACGTAGGTTTAGACAATATATTGAAAGATGTCCTATGCAAGAGCTACCCTCACAAGCCAAACAAGTGTCATTGTTTTTAGACGGCTTGTTGAGCTCTAATCTACGCTCCTATGTATACTTGAAGGAACCCAGAACGCTAGAGCAGTGTGTAAGAATTTGCATAGACATTGAGGACAACTTAGGAGACGAGTTGGAACTCTCAAAGGTCTATAAGGACTCGGATTGTTCTTCTCTAGCATCCACAAAATTGTCCAACTCGATAGAGGACCTAGCAGAAAAAGTGGCCCAGAAACTAGGAGTTTCTAGCAAACAGATGCCCAAGTTAACAACTAACGTACGTTGTTGTACCTGTGGTGGAAATCATTTGGCAAATGTGTGTCCCAATGCAACACAAACACAAGCCAACCCTAGTGGCCAATATTGCACTATTGAGAGAAGATACACAAATCATATGGTTCAGGACTGCCCTTATAACAAAGAGGCAGTGAGACAGAACTACCTGCAAGCATACCCGCAGCCAGGTAGGTATCAAGGCCAATACAATGCTCAACCTTATTACTATAGGCCTCCTCAAAATTATCCATATCAGGCTCAACAAAGACCTCAACCTGTTTTAGCTCAGCAGCCACCCCCACCAGCTAATGTCATCTCAGTGAAATATGCTGCTGTAGAAGAGAACCTCAATAGAGCTTTAGTTCCCGTTTCACCCCTAATAACTGACAGTGATCCGAACTCAAACAGTTTTGACTCTACTCATGTAGATAGTCCACCCGCGTATTACACAGAGTCACCAGAACACGTAGAGACATATCAATATGATAGTCCACCAGTGGAACCTAGTTGGGAGCCTGACTATGCTAATGTGATGTACACAAACCCGAATCCGCGGCCCCAATTGAGACAGCAAAGACCACAGGGCCCTAGAGGACCATGCTTTAGGTGCCAAGGAGATCACTTCATAAAGGATTGTCCACATCCTCCAGTAGCAGGACAATCACATTACTATAACATACAAGGCTTTTGTGCCGACTGTGGTAAAGAACATATAATCAAAGATTGTCCTAAGAACCCTGCTAATGTGTCAAATGTGACACCGATCAACGTGATAGGTATTATGCACAATGCAGATGGATCAAACCCTACATACGTGCCTATTCAAGCTATAACAAGAGCCCAGGCGCTCTTACAGAACCAACAGCTTAATCATGAGAAAATAGCCGGAACTAGTGAAGTTGGAGAATCTAATAGTAAAAAGACGAAATCTTGGAAAGAGTCTAGAGAAAGAATTAAGAGAAAATGGAGCAAAAGGATAACTGAGTTGGAAGGAAGTCTCAAGGAATCTAGAGCCAAAATTTTAGAATTGACTTCACAGGAATTGAATCAAGAGAACCCAACTCAAAAATCAGGATCAGTTCTAGCTGAACCCATACTAGAAAACCTAGACATGATGTTTCGTGCGTATCAGGCTAGAATAAAGGAAGGACCTCAAGTAGCTGAAATGAGTAAAAACTACCCACGAGCAGATCTAGAAATTGAGAGGACTAAACTTTGCATGAAGATGGTAGAGCTAGCACAAGCTATGTTTGAAGCCTCTAAATATCTAAATTGGAATAACATGGAAAAACCGGAATTACACTTTCAAGGATTAATGGAGAGGCTAGAATACTTGATTGATAGCAAAGAGAAAAAGGATCAGCATAGGAACCCTATTGTCCCAAAGACACAGGAAAAGAATGCACCATCTCTGTCTCAAGTACCCAACACAGAAGGGGAAGACAACCTGTCTTCCATACATAGGTACTCACATGAATTTTTGAGAGAAATCCAAGAAGAGAAATGGAGAAAAGAACAAGGAACCCATCCCCCTATTGAAGAAATAGACGACTTGCAGGAACAATTTCCCCAAGACATTCCCTCTATTTATGATGATGTAGAGGAGGAGCAACTGAGTGAACACACAGATTTCGAATCTAATTCTTTACAAGAATTACCTCAGTTCACAGGACCTTGGGAAGACAAGTCTATTAGCATGAGAGCACCCACGATAATAGTGAGGAATGAAGAATCAGTGATCCCTAGGAACACAGAAGTGGTCAAGAACGCTAAAGTTCAGTGTCACCTCACGCTTGAGGAATTGTTGAAGGTTAAACCAGAACTATGGAAGCATGTAGCAAATCAATTCCCTGAGCTTGCTACTGCTCCCTCACAAATAGGAACACACAAGAAGGTACGAGAGATACCCGTAGAAAAGATCGGAGATGTAAGTGAAGGAGAGGAAGGTAACACTTATCTTCCAATAACCCATCAGGGCTACACCACAAAAGCCATCTTAGATTTAGGAGTCCGAGTAGCCATAGCTACCATCGCTTTATGGAAACGTTGAGGTAAGCCAGCATTAAGACCTACCAGGATGAAACTACAAATGGCTGACGGACACATAGAAAAACCATTAGGCTTACTAGAAGGCATATCTCTCACCACTTGTGGTGTGGATTTTGAGCATACTTTTGCCATTTGTGATTTTGCAAAAAATCATGCTTATGAGATGATATTAGGACGACCATTCATGCGTCAGTTGCAAATTGTACAAGATTGGGGAACTAATTCTTTGTACTTGCAACATTTAGGAGTGACTACTAAAGTCAACCTTAAAGACTATTCACATCGAAATGTACCCCCAATACAATGGAATACCATCCATAAGACACAGGTAGAAACGGAATCGGTACACTCATTAGAGTCAGACCCCTCATGGTTACACGAGGACACTCATTTATGGATGTGTAAAGTAGCAAAAGAAGAGGAAGAACGGTTAGAAATCAGGACCTTAGGTGCAGAACAACATCCGCGAACTCTTCAAGACCCAGCATACGCACCTGTAGTATTTCCAGATGAAGAATTCGAACCCCATGGTTGGGTAGAAATCCTAGCAACCATGGACATAGCCATCAATGAAGAACAATGGACACCCCACTGTGACGAAGATGGCTATGACATTTCAATTTTCACGATAGAGCCAATCATGTGTGATTCAATTTTAGAAGAATGTGAACCTAGCACTGATGCATTTGAGGATGCGAGTGATTTTGATTTAGAATCAATTATTATGGACCCTCCATTTGCATCAGAGGAGGAGTATTTTTACGAAGTAGAAACTCATCCTCAGAAACACGAAGAAGTTATGAATGATGTGAGAATAGCCACACAAGTGACTAGCAAGAGTGAAGGCAAGAAAAGAAAGAAGAAAGAAGCCATGTCAGAGGAAGAAGAGTCTCTATTTGAAGTCCCTGACAATTTCAAGAAATAGGAAATAGAAGACAAACGAATCATGGTACGAATGCCTAACAGAAAAGCTGACATTGGAGAAATATATGATAATCCAGAGAAAACCAAGAAAATAATAGTTGCCATAGAAGGAGAAGAAGAAAAATGTACATACATAGGGCATGATTTGACGACAGAAGAAGAAGATGAATTAGCTGCCCTATTGCGCGAATATAGAGATGTGTTCGCTTGGAGTTACAAAGATTTGAAAGGAGTAGATCCGGATATATGTTCTCATAGAATCCCTATGACTCCAGATGCAAAACCTACGAAACAGAAACCATACACATACAATGATAACTACGTTGCGAAGATTAAAGAAGAGATAGATTGCTTGATAGAAGCAGGATTCATTTACGAAATTGAGCATACTGAATGGGTATCCCCCATTGTGGTTGTGCCCAAGAAGAATGGAAAATTGCGTGTGTGTATTAACCTTAAAAAAGTTAATGCCGCCACGATTATAGACAGTTATCCTCTTCCTATCACGGAACACTTATTGAAAAGAGTTGCGGGCAAGGAAGTTTACAACTTTCTTGATGGTTTCTCAGGCTATAATCAAGTAGCCATTGCTCCAGAAGATCAACACAAGACGGCTTTTGCCACAGAATGGGGCATATTTGCATTTCGTGTGATGCCATTTGGCTTAACAAATGCACCCGCTACTTTCCAACGACTCATGTGTCATGTGTTTAAGGAATTCTTACGTAAGAATTTGGAAGTTTATGTCGATGACCTATGTGCACACTCGAATATAAGATAGACGCATATCCCAGAGTTAAGACAAGTGTTTGACAAATGTCAAGGATATCAGGTTTTTTTGAACCCAAAAAAATGCGTTTTCATGGTCAGACAAGGAAAAATTCTAGGACACATTGTGTCAAAGAATGGAATCTCTACGGATGAAGAAAAAGTGAAAGTAATTGCAGAATTACCTAGACCAACTAACGTGAAAGAGGTACAGGCATTTATGGGCCAGTTACTGAGCAATCGAGGAACTCACTTTCTAAACCAAGTCACTGAATATTTGTTACAAGATTTTATGGTGATTCACAAGAAATCCACACCATATCATCCTCAGGCCAATGGTCAAGCTAAAAGCACTAACAAGATCCTTTGTAACGTACTGACGAAACTCGTGAACAACAAACGTTCAGATTGGGACAAACAGTTACACCACGCTGTTTGGGCATATCGAGTGGCCTAGAAGACCGTACTCAATGCAACTCCCTTTCAGATGGTTTTTGGTCAGAATGCTGTGCTTCCTTTGGACTTCTTGATACCGACCCTTAAGGTTGCACAAGAACATCAGTGGACCGGCCATGAATTATTAGCAAGAATAATGGACTTAGAACGATTAGGTGAAACCAGGCTGAGAGTAGCAGCATGCATATATGCAGCAAAGAAGCGATAGAAAGCCTATTTTGACGCACATGTGAAAGATAAAGGCTTGAAAGAAGGAGATTTAGTTATAGTATATACGCTGAAACAACATGCACGGAAGTTAGAAAAGCGAGGTTATGGACTTATGATCATTAACAGACTCTCAACAAGTGGAGCGGTACAATTAGCCACCTTAGAAGGAGACATAATGCCTAATTACATTAGTGGTTGTAGAGTAAAGCTATACCACGAACCTCTTACTGAGGATATGCTTAGACGACTCACGTTGGCAAAGAAGCGTAAGGAGGAAGAAAATAGAATACGAGCTGAAGCGCAGGCAAAAGCCATAGAACGCATTTAGCGCATGAAATTAAGAAGACAGGGACTAGGGAGAGAACATTATAACCATCTAGAAACAACACCCAGATACCCCATGGCCATGTGTCAAGTAAAGTCAAGTACTCATCCTAGCATAGTGGACAGGAGACCATTCATTACAGTCAGGCTAGAGCATGGCAACCCTTGCCAAGAACTCAGGGCTTTAATTGATTCAGGTGCTACGACTAGTGGGATTATATGGTCCCACTATAAGGACTCAAGAATAGAAATGTGGCCAATTGATGCATACCTCATAGGGCTAGGAGGCATGGAAACCCCTTGCATGGGTGAGGTGGACCTTCCTATCCTCATAAACGAAGTGACCTTGACAGTGAAACTACTAGTGTGCAATGATGATGACCTGATAGAACCCCTAATCCTTGGCCAAGATTGGCTATACGATCACTCAGTGGACCTAAATCTTAGACAAGGCTCCTTACAGATTGGAACCTTAGATCAGAAGTGAGTGATACCGCTTGACTTCCCTAATGGCATTCCGACTGAGGTTTGTAACCCTAGACCCTATGAAATGCATGTGACGGAAGACCGGAAGATCTTCGGTCAGATTAGTCACGTTACGTCTACACCAACTGTAGCTCAGTGATGAGTAGCACCTCCTTTAATGTCAATCCGGGAAGACGTGAGGATGGTATGAAGACCTCGAGCAAGTGGCGGCACAAGTGCGTGAGTGAGAAGCACACAAGCATGCACACACATACACACACACGCGCACACACGACAAGACAAAGAGAGAGAATCAATGGAGTTCTTTAGATTACTTTCAAATGCTCTTACAAGTTTGTTTCAATTACAATCTAACCTCAAAAATGAGCTCTCTAGCTCCTTTTATAGTTTTTGACTAGCTTTGGCCCTGTTCAGACCTAGTGTCCGGCCTAGTTAAAAATTAGGTTCCAGGGCTTATTTGGGGGCTCAAACGAGATCCAAAAATTACGAAAATTGGCAGGTAGATACTTCTAATGCTCCTCAAGCTCAAGGACTCCTTGGCTTGCAAAAAATGGAGCTACAAAAAGATGAAATGATATTTACAATGGTGCTTAGTGATGAGAATCACTTTTAATGGGTGTAGAGGTTTTGAAAGATTAAGGTTGCCTTAGTGCTAAATCTGCGTGAATGTTCATAAGTGCTTCTTTCTGAAGAAAATTGTTGGCCTACTTGCCAGATCTTCGTTGACTCCCTTGTCTGCTTGTGCCTTCTCTCCCTTGTCCACTGCTAACACCCCCCCCTCTCTCGCGTCTGTCGTCCCTGACAGACCCTTGTTGAGAGGGTTTCTGGATGTAGTACTCGACGACGTCCTGCGCTAAATGATGTTCAGCAATTCGCAACCCTTTGGCCAAGTCTGTCAGAAGAGCATCCCAGTCTACCGGCCCAGGAACCTCTGGATGTGGCATGCATAACTTTTCGGAGTGGAGAGCTTGTTCCACTGCAAACAACTGCAAGAGATGGGATGGTCTGGGAATGAATATCTCGGAGTGATATTCCCAGAATCCCGTGACAAACATCTCTTCGAACGTTTGTTTGAAGCAGGCCGGTAGATATTTGATGCGAGCGTGCCATGCATACACCACATTGATCGATGGAGTTGTGCTCATGTCGTATACAAGGTCCTGGTTCCCTTCATTAAATCCTAGTGCTGAGAGATGCGGTTCCTTGACATTTTTGAAGGTTCTGAAGGTGACCAGCATAAGTTCGAAAATTTTCAGGCACATCTGAGTCATGACATCAGGAACATTCTTGAAACGGACCCCCCAATGTCGGATCGTTGAGATCATATAGCCAATTGTAGGTGCGCCTTTAGGGGGTGCGAAGTACACGTAATTTAGCCACTTCTCACATCCTTTAATCGTCAGCACTGTATGTGTGTACTCCGGCCAGGATCTCCTTCGAAACACAGGGCAATAACATGGATTATATTTGATGTACAATGGCATGTTGTTCCATGTTCTTACCATTTCCGGGTAGGTTTCGAGCAGCCGAATTCTCCACGTTGGTTGGCGGATATGTCCTTGCTTGGCACTTTCTGGGATGTCATCGGGTGCAAATTGGGTGGCAGAGGTGGGTTCCCTTGAGGTGTGGCGCTTGATCTCTGCATTATAATCCGCCATTAGCACGCAAAAAGGTACATACAGATCATCCGATGGGCCGATCCACCTATGGTGTGAAAGATTCTGAAAATAATCAGATTTTATTACCACCTCTTCCAATTTTGACATCAATGCGATTTGGACGGCCACCCTGTCATCATGCGTCGTGGCTACTTTCTCTAACTTTTGCATCCATTCCGGTGCCTCAATCTCAATTGTGTCCATTCCCTGTTCTGTGCGCTTACCGCCGGGTGTTGGCATTGGTACATAGGGATCCTCGAATGTTTCTTCTACTTCAATTGGCACCAGATCGTCAGGCTCGGGGTCTACCAGAGGGGAGGGCTGACGCTCATATTGCATAACCTTGCTGCGTAATTCCTCAAGTTCGGCCCGGAGTTTAGTGACCTCTTCAGCTGTTTCTTCTGCGGTTATGCTCGGGCTGGGTTCTGTCTGTCGAGTGGCCAACTGTCTTCGTAACTCATCTCTTTCTTTTTCTAAAACGGCATGGGCCTCTATTAGATCTGCATGAGTTTCTAACACCACCTGCATATTCTCAGAGGGGATTGCCTTGAATCGTTCTGGGTCAATCTCCTGTGGGGAACCCTCCATGGCCGCTTCCAGGTTTTCTTCGTTCTGTTTCTGTAATCTTTTATTCTCTTCTAACGCAGTCGACATATGCTTGCGGAGGAGGCCCAAGTTCCGCCGAAGTTTCAGGTTTTCCGTGATCTGAGAATGTAGAAGCTCGTCCATATGTCGTCATTCTTCATCATCTGCTTGAGGTGGGTTGGCTTCTAATTGTGCGTATTGCTCCTGTAATGTCACGTGCTGCTGTTCTAGTTGCTGCTTCTGCTCTTCAAGATCCCTACATCTTGATTGGAGATCCTCGTGGCTTCGGAAGAGCCTTGTATGTTGATTGTCCAAGTGTTGGTAATGTTGCTGAAGTTGGGCCATGCATTGATGCATATTATTAAATAAGTTACCGAGAGGAATAGTATTGAATGCAGAGGGGTAGGGAAAGGGAAAGGGGGTTGTGAATGCAGTACTGGGGACGGGTGAGGGGGGAGGTGGGGGAATGGGAGATTGGGGGTACATGGGGGATGGGAGAGGTGCAGAGGTGGGTGACACCTCCATGAAAGTGGGGATCGTGGTGGGAGTGACCGTGAACATGGGGATTGTGGTAGCGGTGAGGGTGGTGAATGTGTATAGAGGTGTGTGGAATTGTGAACTTCTAGGAAGTGTGCTCGGGGTGGTGAGGTGTACCGTGGCTGTATTTAGACTCGTGTTTTCAGTGGAAGTAGAGTGTGTGGGTGGGCTGATGGTTTGTGCGTTGGTGTGTGTAGTGGTTTCAGAGGTGGTGACAGTGGAGGTTACAGTGGTAGAGGGAGGTGAGTGAGGTGGATGTGGGGGAGAAGGTGGCAAGGGAGGTGATGGGGGTGCACTCGATGTGTGGGCTTCCTCGGTGTCATGAACTGTGTGTGCTGTGCCCGTGGTTGTGGGGGTGCCTTGTGGTCCTGATCCTAATACATTCATTCGTTTTCCCGATCGTGGGGGGCGTCTTCCATATCTTCTCTCTGTTCTTCGTGAGTGCACTAGTGCTGTGTGCACCGTTTCCGGTACTCCTAAAGCATCTGATATCATTTCCAAGGTGGCACGGTATTGCTCGTCCACACCTTCCTCCTCCAGAATCTGGTTCATGAGAGCTTTACCTGCAGCTAATGAGAGCCTGTGTTGCTCTTGAACTCGGTTCATTGTTTCGTAAAGCTTCTTTAATGCGCTAGTGTAGGCGGGGGCACCTTCCAGTACTTGTAGGGCTTCTGGATCATACTCTTGTTCTTCGGCTTCTGAATGTCCGCCCTGTGTCTCCCCATGAGCTTCTTCTTCATCGTCCACGTTGACTACGTCTGGTTGGCCGGGCTGTGCTTGGTCTGGGGCAGTTTGCTGTCCACTGGCTTGCTCTTCTTCAACTTCTGCATTTACAGCTTCTATGATTCTTGCAACTTCTTCGTCCGTTAAATCCTCCAGAGTGAACCCATGCGGGAATTCCAGATCAGTCGGTACTGGTGGAAACACAAGATTAGGGCCATCAGTGCTGTGCCTGGGCAACCTGATAGTAAATGGTTGCACTCGTCGTGGAAGTCTTAGGGTTGTCTCAGGCATCAGGGTTGCCCCGCGAGCTTGTGCACAAGGCATCTGGACAGTGCCTCTCATCTTCTTTGAGAGAGGCCCTACGGCTGACAATCTGCGTTGAAATTCCTGTGCTCTGGACCAGATCAGAGCCCTTTGCACCGGTACATCATAGGCGAGACATCTGTATACAATTCTTGTGAGTGCACAACAACCATACAATACAGATTTTTGCTTCTTATACCATCTCTGATGAGCCATATGAATCTGGTCGATAATCCAGTGGGGCATATTGATGGTCAACTCAAAAGCATCCGCCAGGTAGAGGCTAAACCAGATCTTTTTGGGAGGCATTGTGAACCTCTCCTGCGCGGGGAAGGCAAAATGTTGCATGACCATACGTAAGTGGATGGCGATCGTGGGTGTCATTGCAACCATGTCCTTCAACTTCGTCAGATTCCTATTCTTCATGTTGTCTGGAACCATGGTCTCTTTCTCTGTTGGAATGTGCATACCCTGCATGTCGAGTGCTTCTCTTACCAGATTGATAGTTAAGCGGAAACGCTTCAGCTCGTTGCCCCTTGTGAGTGATGGGAGCACAAAGGAGCTGTATCCTTTCTTGTCTTTGCTGGGGGTAAGGGTACTAATTAGATATGAGCATCTTAGGAAATCTGGCTTTGGTAGTTGGGACTTGAAGTAGTCATAAAGCCCAGCCTTCTTCCAGATCGGCTTCAGTCCTTCGTTATTCTGTAGCCTTTCAAACTCCCTGGTAAAGAAATGGTATCTGCCCCATCGTCCATTGAATTCGACCTCGGACTCCCACATATATGTGCCTTCACCCAGAGGTCCAACAACGTCACTGAACCAATGTGAGGTTTTGCCCACCGGCATTGTGTGACCCTGCGGAGGATTCTGAATTGGTATGGCGTGCAATGCCCGTAATGCCGCTGGTCTTTCCTTTAATTCTTCCTCGACTGGAAGGCTTTCGATGTCCACCACCTGTGGGCTGGTGCCTGCCTGGGAGCTAGTTCCTACTGTATCTGCCATTTTACTTCTTGCTGTCTGTCTCTGTGAGAATATACAAACAGGTGTTAATATTGTACAGGACAAGGGAGGACCGTTGTTGTTCCCATCACAATATTAACATGAGGGTCGGGAGCGAATAATGGGTTAGTAAGTGTTCGGTGCACGTGTGTGTAGTTAATGCTTGGGTAGTCTTAGGAGACTAATGAAGTTAGTAAGTGGGGATGAATTTACAAATTGGGGTCGGGGGGTTTATTACAGGTCTTAGGCTGCCAAATGCAATGGATGGGCTTTGCTTTCGGTTTCGTAGAGACTCTAGAGAGCTTTCTCGGTGTCGCAGTTTGAAAATGGGACCTTTTAGGGACCCATTTACAAGTGATTACATGCGCGCTCTTGGGTCTTGGTGTGTTCTTGAGTGTTGAGAACGAGTGAATACTGGCAGTATGCGTAGCTGCGTTATGCTGTTTAGGTTGTGGCCTCGGCGTAGCTACTTGTGCTCTCAAGCAAGCCTTAGGCACCCAAATTTGTCTTGATTGTGGGCTAGCCTTCATCGACTTCTTGGGCACCCAAATAGATTTCACCTTAGCAGAAGAATTTCTGAAAGACTTCTTATTAGCGTCGTGTTGTTGGTTACTAATAAGAGGCTTTGCCCGTGTAGTTGACGGTGGTGCAACCGGTTGTTCGCCTTTCCGCACCCACACATGGTTTATTTTCTGGGACATTCTGCTGCGCAGGTACTTTTGATCTCGGACATAGGTAGTACTCTGCTTCTTCTGCCTTCGTTCCACCTTGGGTTGTTGCCTCCTTCTGGCCTTTGGAAAAGAAGGGAGTTCCGTTGCATCCCTGACTCCTTTTTTGCCAATATCATTCCTCTGCAACACATAGTTTTGGACAAGAACAGCATGGTCATCTTCATGTGTACCCCTGGAAGGACCAGGAGTCTGCGCCTTTATTAGTTCCTTGAGTGCTCCATTGTCTAATTCTACTGTAACTCGACTATGATTGACCCAAACCTGGAGAAGTCCACTTCTTAGGTTTAGATTGACTGCTTGGTCATAGATCCAATCTTGACCCAAGACGAGAGGTTCAGTGAGATCCTCATCTTGACACACCAGTACTTTAACAGTCATTTCCTCATCATGAATGTAGAGGGGAAGTTCCACCTCGCCCATGCAAGGGGTTTCCACGCCTCCCAATCCTATGAGATATGCTTCCACAGGATTGACAGTTAACTTTAACTCTTGACAGTAAGACACTCTAACAGCACTAGTGGCTGCGCCTGAGTCAATCAAGGTTCTTACGTTCCTTGCACTCTTTCCTTGTCCTATATCTAGGGTTATGAAAGGATGTCTATCAATTATTCTATGCGAGCTTGTTCCTGCAACTTCACACATGGCCATGGGATATCCTTGACCTGCATAGTCATTCGCTCTAGGCTGATCTCTACCTTGCCTTCATAACTTCATCCTTCTGATGCGTTCTAAAGCTTCTGCTTGAGCTTCTTCTCGAACTCGCTTTTCTTCCTCTTTGCGTTTCTTAGCAGTGTTGAGTCGGCTGAGCATTTCCTCCGTGAGGGGTTCCTGATACAACTTGACTCTGCAACCGCTAATATAGCTAGGGAGAACATCACCCTCTAACGTGGCCAGTTGTACTGCTCCACTCGTGGAGATCCTATTGATGATCATAGGTCCGTAGCCTCTCTTTTCTAGTTTCCTTGCGTGTTGTTTCAGTGTATAGACTAAGACTAGATCTCCTGCTTTCAAGCCTTTATCCTTCACATGGGCATCAAAGTATGCCTTCTGTCTCTTCTTGGCTGCATATATCCCTGCAGCGGCTCTCAGTCTTGTTTCTCCTAATCGTTCAAGGTCAAAGATCCTAGAGGAGAGCTCATGACCTGTCCATTCGTACTCTTGTGCTACTCTCAATGTAGGGATCAAGAAGTCCAAGGGTAGCACAACGTTTTGGCCAAATACCATCTGAAAGGGGGTGGCTTGGAGTACCGTTTTGTAGGCAACTCGGTATGCCCAAACAGCATGATGTAGCTGTTTGTCCCAATCAGAGCGTTTAGTGTTCACTAATTTCGTCAGTACATTGCATAAAATCTTATTAGTGCTCTCAGCTTGTCCATTAGCTTGAGGGTGATAGGGGGCAGACTTCTTGTGTATTACCAGAAATTCTTGGAGTAGATTTTCAATCACTTCGTTCAGGAAGTGAGTGCCTCTATCACTTACTAGTTCTATAGGTAGCCCATATCTTGTGAACACATTCTCAAACAAGAATTTAGCAGTTGTCTGAGCATCGTTCTTTGTCGTAGCCTTTACCTCTACCCACTTGGTGAGATAATCCGTTGCAACAATGATGTATTCCGCATGAGAACCCTTGGCTGGGGGATTAATAGGACCTACGAAGTCTATTCCCCACTTAGAAAATGCACGTCCACCCATCATAGGTTTCAATGGCATCTCATCTTTGCGTATAGGATACTGAGTCCTCTGACAGACATCACACCGTTTCACATAGGTATGTGCATCCATGTGAAGGGTCGGCCACCAGAAGCTCGCAAATAGTATCGCCTTGATCACCCGATCTGGTCCAAAGTGCCCTCCTGCTACACCTTGGTGAGCAGTTTCTAAGATCTTAAGATATTCACTTTCATGGACACATAGCCTCAGGTAACCATCTTTACCGCGTTTGTATAGATTATCACCAATGAGTGAGTAATCAAGGGCTTCTTGTTCTAAACTCCTTTTCCTAGCCAGAGTCATGTCTGGAGGGAATGTGTTTGTCCTCAGGAAGGATACTAGAGGTTCACTCCAATCTGGCACAATGGATACTTGATAAAGAGTGGCGTGTTCCACAGGTGGCTTAGTGCAACAGATTGGGCATTCCTTGCACAACTTTTGGACATCCGCTTCCATAGTCGGCCAATGCACTCCGAGTCTTCTTAGTGTCTGTAAAGTTCGTTGCTTTGAATGGTGTTGCTCTAGTGCACCTACATGTGCTAATTGCAACCATTTAGCGTACTCATCCTCTTCTACGCAGCAAGCCAAGATCCCTTGATCTGTGTGCTTGTACATGCTTCCTGCCATGATGTGGTACTTTTGGGCTTTTACAACCTCTCTATTCCGTGTGTTTATCACTGGATGATTAGGCCCGTATGTCAATACTGGCACCAATGGCTTAGCCCACTGCGGTACAACTTCCAAATTAAACAAGTAGGCATCAGGAAGGTCATCTGACACTCCTTGTGGGGCTTCTCCCGATGTGAGCCTAGAGAGATGATCAGCTCTCAAATGAGTCCTACCTTTCCTTACCACAACTTCAAAGTCATATTCCATGAGCAAGAGAAACCATCTCACTAATCTCCCTGTATTGCATGGCTTGTTTACGAGGTATAGCAATGCCTGATGATCAGTAAAAAATTTAAACTTATTTGCAAGCAAATAGTGTCTAAATTTCTTAACTGCATATACCATGCCTAAGCCTTCTCTCTCTGTAGTGGTGTAATTCCGTTCAGCCGCATTCAATTGTCTACTGGCATAGGCAATTGGAAGATCCATATTACCTTCACCAGTAGGTTGTGCA
The DNA here is from genome assembly GCA_020310875.1 of Ceratopteris richardii. Taxonomy (NCBI): domain Eukaryota; kingdom Viridiplantae; phylum Streptophyta; class Polypodiopsida; order Polypodiales; family Pteridaceae; genus Ceratopteris; species Ceratopteris richardii. Next base: position 25,211,406 of record CM035435.1, on the reverse strand, counting down.
AGCACACATCCAAGGGCATAATTGGATGCATCCACGTGAACATGGAATGGCTTATTCCAATCTGGTGTGGTCAAGATTGGTGCTGAACATAATCTTCGTTTAAGCTCCTGGAAGGAATTCTCACATTCATCCGTCCACTCAAAGTTTGTCAGAAGTCCGTACATGGGCTTTGCAATGACAGCATACATGTGTATAAATCGTCGGTAGTAACCACAATGCCCCATGAACGCTTGGACTTCCTTTACATTCTTTGGCCTAGGTAGCTCTGCTATGGCTCTCACTTTCTCTTCGTCGGTAGATATGCCATTCTTTGACACTATGTGTCCTAGGATCTTGCCTTGCCTGACCATAAAAACACACTTTTCTGGGTTCAAGCAGACTTGATATTCTCTACATTTGTCAAAGATTTGTCTGAGTTTAGGAATATGGGTTTGTCTAATATTGGAATGAGCACAGAGATCATCAACATAGACTTCTAAACTCTTCCTTAGGAACTCCTTAAACACATGGCACATCAGCCTCTGGAAGGTGGCTGGTGCATTGGTAAGCCCAAATGGCATTACTCTAAAGGCAAAAATGCCCCATTCTGTGGCAAAGGCTGTCTTATGCTGATCCTCTGGAGCTATGGCTACTTGATTGTAACCCGAAAATCCATCAAGGAAGTTGTACACTTCCTTGCCTGCCACTCTTTCTAAGAGATGTTCTGTAATGGGAAGCGGATAATTATCTCGAATAGTGGCTGCATTAACCTTCTTCAAGTTAATGCACATGCGCAGTTTGCCATTCTTCTTGGGCACCACTACGATGGGTGATACCCACTCGGTGTGCTCAATTTCATAGATAAATCCTGCTTCGACCAGTCTATCTATCTCTTCTTTGATCTTAGCAGCGTAATTATCGTTATAAGTATATGGCTTTTGCTTAGAGGGTTTGGCATCTGAGGTCATGGGAATGGTGTGTGAGCATATGTCAGGGTCAACACCTTTCAAATCCTTGTAACTCCAAGCGAATACATCTCTGTATTCTCTTAGCAAGGCAATCAATTCGTACTCTTCTTCTTCTGTTAGGTCATGACCTATGTACGTACATCTCTCCTCTCCTTCTTCTAGGGCCACTACTATTTTCTTGGTAGTTTCTTTGTTATCATAGGCCTCTCCTGATTGTGCCTCTCGTTTAGGCATTCTTATCATGACTCTCCTGTCATCTATCTCATACTTCTTAAAATTTTCTGGGACCTCAAACAAAGATTCTTCCTCTTTTGGTGAGGCTTCTCTCTTCTTTCGTTTCCTTCCTTCTTCCTTCGGGGTCACATGTGTTGCTAATCTTACCTCATTTATAATCTCTCCATGTCTCTGGGGTTGAAATTCTACTTCATGGAAGTATTCTTCATCTGATGCAAATGGTGGGTCCATAATGATAGACTCGAGATCGGAGTCACTTGCATCCTCAAATGCATCAGGGCTAGGTTCGCATTCTTCTAGAACTGCCTCTCCCATGATTGGCTCTATGGAGAAGACTGAAATGTCATAGCCATCCTCATCACAGTGAGGTGTCCATTGTTCTTCATTGATGGCTACGTCCATTGTTGCTAAAATTTCTGCCCAACCGTGAGGTTCAAATTCTTCGTCTGGAAAGACTACAGGTGCATAGGCTGGGTCTTGAATGGGTCTATGAGTTTCATTCGCACCTACCTCTCTGGCTTTCTCTCTCTTCTCTTCTTCTACTGCTACCTTGCACATCCATAAGTGAGTATCTTCATGCATCCATGAGGATCCAGACCCTATGGAGTGCACTGATTCTGTATCATCTTTGGCTCTATGGATGGGATTCCATTGGATAGGAGGGACATCTCGATGAGAATAATCCTTGAGATTGACTTTGGTCGTAACACCCAAGTGTTGCAAATACAAGGAGTTGGTTCCCCAATCTTGTACCACTTGCAACTGTCTCATAAATGGTCTTCCCAAAATCATCTCATAGGCATGATTTTTGCTGAAGTCACATATAGCAAAGCTATGCTCAAACTCAACACCACAAGTGGTGAGAGTTATTCCTTCTAGCAATCCTAAGGGTCTCTCAATATGACCATCGGCCATCTGCAATTTCATCCTCGTTGGCCTGAGTGCTGGCTTGCCCCAACGCTTCCATAAGGAGGTGGTGGCAATTGCAACTCCTGCACCTGAGTCCAAAATTGCCTTGGTGGTGTACTCCTGGTAGGTGATGGGAAGATAGGTGTTCCCTTCTTCACCTTCACACATATCTCCTATCTTATCCAAGGGAATTTCTGGCACTGTCCTATGGGATCCTACCCGGGAACGTGGTTTTGCAACTTCAGTTACTTGACTAGCTACATATTTTCGCGCCTTTGGTCTATCCCTAGGCAGTTCTTCCAAAGTGAGATCTCGCTGCTCCTTGGTGTTCTTTACTACCTCCGTGTTCCTTGATATGACTGAGTCATCGTTCCTTACCATGACCGTGGGTGCTCTCATACATGTGGACTTTGCTTCCCATGGGCCTGTGAAGTGGGGTAGCTCTTGTATGGAATTAGACTCAAAGTCCAATCTCACATGAGACTGAGTACTCTCATGTTCCCCGTAAATAGATGGGATGTCTTGTGGGAATTGTTCGTGTGCATCATCCACAAGTTCAAAGGGAGGGGCGACTTCACTTTCGTTATCCCATTTGTCTTCTTGAATCTCTCGTAGGAAGTCTGGTGCAAACCGATTCATAGAAGAAGAAGTGTCTGGCTCCGTAGAATTAGGCACATAAGCAACCTGGGAAGGAGGGCTTATTCTATCGTTGACTCTCTCCTTGTTCTCATAGATGGCTGGAGCACAAGCTTCCTGGGGAGGATTACTTATTCCTTTACTCTTCCGAGCAGGCTCATACGCTCCCTGAGAAGGAATGTAGGCAACCTGTGGAGGTACGTAAGCTTTCACGGGAGGCTCATCTGCCTTTTGGGGGGGAAGATAAGCTTCTTGAGGAGGCACATGGGCTTCCTGAAGAGGCTGGCTTATCCGTTCTCTCGCCCTTTCCTTTCTTTGAGGGGCAGGTTCCTTCTCTGATTGTGCAATTAGCCTCTCTATTCTTTCTAGCAGTCCATCAAAATGTAACTGCGTCTTAGCTGAGCTAAAGATATTAAAGAGGCGGCTAGCTTCGAACATGGCTTGGGCCAGTTCCACCATTTTTGCGCAAATTTTTGTTCGTTCAAGCTCTAGCTCGGCTCTAGGGTAGCATTTTTCATGATCGGTTATGGTTGGCCCTTCTTGGATTCTGGCCTGATATGCTTTCAGCATCATGTTTAGGTCTTCGGGAGTGGGATCAGCTAGGACTGATCCTACTCTAGGGGGTGGTGGGATTTGATGAGGCGGTGGGGGAGGTGGTGGGTCGGATGGAGATGGGAGTGGTGGTGGTGGAGTAGTGTGAGAGGGAGTTTGAGTTGTGAGTTCGGTTATTCTAGCTCTTGTTTCCCTTACGCTTTCCTCGAGTTCACTCATCTTTTTAGCCCATTGTCTTTTCATTCTTTCCCGACTATCTTTCCACGCTCTAGTCCTTTTCTTTGTCACGCTCTCGGTTTCACTAGCCTCTGGGCCCTTTTCCTGGCTTGCCTCTTGGTTTTGCTGCAATGCCTGAGCTCTAGTGACTACCTGTACTGGTGCAGTGGAAGTGACACTTCCTGAGGAGTCTACAACCAATCCAATCACATTGATAGGAGTGATTTTTGGCATATTATTGGGGTTCTTTGGGCAATCTCGTAAAAGATGCTCTTTTCCACAATCTTGGCAAAAGCCTTGGATCGTCACGGACTGATTTTGTGTAGGTGGAGGTAAGGGACAATCACGAATGAAGTGATCTCCCTGACATCGGTAGCATGGTCCTCTAGGAAATGGTGGTCGTACCTGCCTAGGTTGAGGCCTAGGGTTGGGGTTTGCATACATGACATTTGTGTAGTCTGACTCCCAACTAGGTTCATTCGGCTCTTCACTATAGTAGGACTCACCATGTTCTGGAGACTGCATGTAGTAAGCCTGGGGGCTATCAACATGTGTAGAATCAAAACTATGGTCACTGGGGTCATTTTCTGAAAGCAAGGATGTTACTGGGACTAAGGCTCTATTCAGGTTCTCTTCTGCAGCAGTATACTTTACCGGGATCACGTTAGCGGGGTTTGGAGGCTGTTGCGCTAGCACCGGTTGGGGTCTCTGTTGGGCCTGATATGGTTGCTGATAGGGTTGCTGTGGCCTGCCATATGGCTGCGGAGGGTATTGGTTCTGGTATCTGCCTTGTTGGTAGGGCTGAGGGTAGGGTTGCCTAACTGCCTGCTTGTTGTATGGGCAATCTTGTGCGGTGTGATTGGTGTATCGCCGTTCTATGGTGCAGTACTGGCTACTAGGATTAACTTGGGGTTGAGCCATAATGGGACAGACGTTCGCCATGTGGTCGCCACCACACGTATAGCATCTTTTCACAGGGGCAAACCTTGGAATTTGTTTGCTAGAGACGCCTAGTTTTTGTGCCACTTTCTCTGCAAGTTCCTCAATTGATGTGGACTGCGTGGAAGAGTGACTAGTTGCACTATCTGAATCTTTGTAGATTTTGGAAAGCTCTAGTTCTTCCCCTAGGTTATCTTCGATGTCAATGCACATGCGTACACATTCTTCTATAGTCCTAGGGTCCTTCAGGTACACATAGGATCTCAATTTTGTACTCAGCAATCCATCAAGGAATAAGGCCACTTGTTTGGCAGATGTGGGTAGCTCCGAAATAGGGCACCTTTCAAGATATTGTCTAAATCTTCTTCCGGCCAATCTGACAGTCTCTTGGGGGGTCTGTTTGAAGCTGTGAATCAATGAGGAGGTATTGTGTCTTATGCCGCTCTTAGAGAACTCTACAATGAAAGCCTCTAGGAGTTGGTCTATGCTCCTGAATTGCCGCTCATCCAATGGCTGAAACCATGTAAGTGCCGTGTTCCTCAGGGTTAGACCGAAGGCATTGTACTGCGTGAATAGATCCTCCACTTGTTCAGCTCTCAAGACTTGCTTGAACTCCGCCACATGATCATAGGGATCTCCTGTGCCGTCAAAGTAATTCTTCATGGACTTAACTAGCTGAGTCGGTCTCAGAGTTCTTGCGTGCTCTCTAGGTCTCGGCAGCGGGAATCCATCCACATTTCTTTGGTTCCTGTGAGCTCTAAGCACCTCAGGTTCTACTCGATTCGTCTCCGTCCTCGCTCTTTCTCTGCCCACTGGATTGGCAAAGCTTACTTCTGGTCTATCTCTGCTTCTGTCTCTTTGCATTCCATGAGCTTGTGATGTTCAAGATCCAGGGTGATCATAGGACACATTCGCTCTTGGTTGGGGGAAAACGAATTCACCCTTCCAAGTGTAAGCATGCCTATCATTTTCCGTAACCACAAAGATCCGTTCTGAAGCGTGATCTAGGTAGGTCACTCTGCCTGGGCTATCAGGGTCCTTAAACTCGTAGATCATGATATTCCCTATATCCGTTGGCTGATTAGATTTATACCTCCAAAAGGCTTCGTCAGTTTCTCGATTGAGGAGCAACTCTATGCTCTTGTTGTCTTGGGGAACCCACTCAGGTGTGATAATCCTAGTGAGAACTGATTTACCTCGAGGGGTTCTAGGTTCCACGCCCATATTTCCTTGTTCTAAGTCCCCTAAGTCTGCCTCTGAGATTACATTTCCAAATTCATCCGTCCTATCTGGGTGACTGGTGACTACGTATATGGTTCCTTCTTTGTCCAGGTATGCACCATTTTCAAATTTGACAGCTGGGTGCTCTAGTCCAATGGATTGATCAGGATTTTTAATCTGGACCACGGATCTTCCTAGGCCGTCCTCATAGATGCTAGCACCTAATCGGTTGGTCCTAAGGTACTCCAACTGTGTTTTGTAAGGGCCTTCCACCCTGTACAAGTAAGGCACTCCTGAACTCCCCGTAGGTCTGTCCATGCCTTGAGACATCTCAGACTCACTGGTCTCAGAGCTAGGGTAGTGCGAGTGGTGGCTCAACTGCTGGGCCCAAGACCTAGCAGTGTGGTTAACGCTAGCCTCTGAAGATCTAAGGCTTTGTCTCTCCCTTACTAGATGTCGTCCTGATCTAAGGTTCATATGCCTATCTAAGTAGCCCAATTCTTTGCCCAGAGTACAACCTCGTTGCCGGTTACTTTATATTAGTCACTTGGTTCTTTTTAGTTATTTCTCGTGTTTACGGTCTTGTCTGACATTACGTCGTCAGGAATACTTGAATGTTCTTCGTACTTTCAGGTTGATCGTTTCACGTTAGGTCCTTTTCCTTTATGTTATCGACAGTACAAAGATTAGGTTTTTTGCTTGAACTTGAGTTTTTAGGTGGTCTTCAACTTGATACCTGCCTATCGTCGCCCTGACTTACTCCTACCTCTAGTCGTTCTTAGCCTAGGCTATGAATTGACATAGGGGGTTAAAAGTTTCCAACCTTTTGTTTCCTGCTTGGTTGCCCTTGAGTGCTCAGGAGGTGTGTTCCCAAGCTTGCACTTACACTTGCTTAGAACGCCTTTCGATGCCCTCAATAGATCTGTAAGAGTTCCAAAGTCAGCTTGAAGATTTAAATTCTAAAGACAGAACCACTGATTTTCATTCCTATAGCACAAACACAAACTTGTATAGTGATTCTCAAGAAAACAATCCTAAGGACCCCTGACTTTGATCCCCCTGGATATGGTCAACTTCAAAATACTCTATCTGAAAATCAACGTATTATCTTTATAAAAAACAGTTGAGGGCTTGTAGTATATGCCACGAGCTTTCCAACAAGCCCTTGAACACAAAAAATTGACTTCGTATGAAGAAGTTATGACTGTTCAGGGTTTAGGGGGTTAAAACAAGATCCAATCTGGCCGACAGATCCTATGATTTTCTCCAAATCACAAGTGTGGGAACCTCACAAAGATGCTAATTGATTGACTATTTTGCCCCAAAATTATCCCAAAAATCAAACCCTAATTTTTGGCCGAAAAGCCTGTCAATCGCGATCGACAGGTCTGTCAATCGCGATTGACAGAAGTGTCCGTCGGGCCTGTCAGCCGCGATCGACAGTGTCAATCGTGATCGACAGTGTCAATCGCGATCGACAGAGTCGATCGTGGCTGTCAATCGCGATCGACAGTATCAATCGCGATCGACAGTATCAATCGCGATCGACACGTTTTCTGGTTTTTTCGCCGAAATTTCAGTCAATCGGGGGCCTATCAGTCGCGATGGACACGTGGCTACGCATAAAAGTCAATCAATCGTGGAATTTCAGTCAATCGCGATCGACGGTGTCAATCGCGATCGACGGTGTCAATCGCGATCGACAGGGGTGTCGGTCGTGGCTGTCAGTCGCGATCGACAGTATCAATCGCGATTGACAGGGTCTGTCGGTCGCGATTGACAGAATCTGTCGATCGTGGCTGTCGATCGCGATCGACAGTGTCGGTCGCGATTGACAGGAAAACACGGAATTTTTGAAAACTTTTTAGTGATCTAGGATGTGCTCCTTGTGCTTGTTCTCATGGTGCACTTAGTTTTGTCAAAAGTTGAAATTTTCTGTCAATCGTGATCGATAGAGACCTGCGACCGCGAGACAGTTTCTGAGATTTTCGTACCTGCGCGCAGCGTGCTGGAGATGATGATGATGGCAGTACCTGCAAGAATCACAACAACATGCAAAAACAATGCAAGCAATATCGCTCTCTCGCTCTCTCTCACAAGTGGAATGGAGGAAATGAGGTGGAGATGGTGATATGATCAAAACTGAAAATTTTCGCGATGATGGAGATGGAGGTGGGAGATGGTGATGATGATGATGGTGATGAAGATGGTGAAGAAAGTAAAAGAAAATCGATGAGAGTGAAGAAAATACCTACAACTCCAACGCGTCAACTCTACGTCTTACCATCACACGCTCGTCCTCAAAGCTCGATCCCCGGCAACGGTGCCAAAATTTGGTGTAGCTCAGTGATGAGTAGCACCTCCTTTAATGTCAATCCGGGAAGACGTGAGGATGGTATGAAGACCTCGAGCAAGTGGCGGCACAAGTGCGTGAGTGAGAAGCACACAAGCATGCACACACATACACACACACACGTGCACACACGACAAGACAAAGAGAGAGAATCAATGGAGTTCTTTAGATTACTTTCAAATGCTCTTACAAGTTTGTTTCAATTACAATCTAACCTCAAAAATGAGCTCTCTAGCTCCTTTTATAGTTTTTGACTAGCTTTGGCCCTGTTCAGACCTAGTGTCCGGCCTAGTTAAAAATTAGGTTCCAGGGCTTATTTGGGGGCTCAAACGAGATCCAAAAATTACGAAAATTGGCAGGTAGATACTTCTAATGCTCCTCAAGCTCAAGGACTCCTTGGCTTGCACAAAATGGAGCTACAAAAAGATGAAATGATATTTACAATGGTGCTTAGTGATGAGAATCACTTTTAATGGGTGTAGAGGTTTTGAAAGATTAAGGTTGCCTTAGTGCTAAATCTGCGTGAATGTTCATAAGTGCTTCTTTCTGAAGAAAATTGTTGGCCTACTTGCCAGATCTTCGTTGACTCCCTTGTCTGCTTGTGCCTTCTCTCCCTTGTCCACTGCTAACACCAACCCACGCGGGCTTGGCTATGGACAATCGTCAATCAGAAGGACGTCAGAAGATTTTCCCTTGGGCTTCCTGCAAATTAGAAGGGGCAATTACCCAACCGCTTGGTCAAATGGACACCAACAACGGTGAGGAGGGTTACATCAGCGGACAAATGGACACTATCAACTGCGGTGCCCATCCTTCCACACTTACTGCAGACTGGCCTAGATTAAAAGTACAAAATGGAGCACTTCCTAATGGGCAGGTTTCGCAAGTGTTGGACCTCCCTTCTTTTCCAAAGCAGAGTGTCCATCCGACCTCTGAACCTCAACCACAAAGGAGTCAACCACGACAAAGGAACCCAGACCGACGACAACATCAGACGACACAAGGAAGAAAGCTGCAGTATCAATATCATAAAGCAAGAGGCACGAGACAAATATGGGTGCCAAAAGGACAGAAAACACCAACAAGTTTCAACAATGCAGACAATGACAAGAAGAAGTTTCAGCAAAAGCAGAGACAATATCCAAAGTCTTCTGAACATTCTTCTACGAATACAAACTTTCGACAAATTTGGATTGCCAAGAAGTACCTTACAAACCGACCCACACCCACGCAGATTTAGGTACCCAAACAGTGTATAATAGCTCAACCCTCAAGCTGTGTAATATATAACCCTCAGAAATCTCTTCACCCTTTAACCCCACCACATCCGATAACGTTTGTCCCTCAAAAGAAACATTCCACCCGCTCAGCAACTCTTAGGAAATGGATACCGAAACGTATCCAGATGCCTTCTATGACTCCCTTATCTAACATAACTCCCACCCCGATTAATCTACAACCTTGTAATAAATCATTCACAACTGAACCTTGTACGAATCCACACACTATAACCCAACAACGCTTGTAAGAATATCTCATCAAAGCACTGCATGCAATATCTGAAAACATATAGGTGTCTAGAGACCTACACTAGTTCTGCAAGAAGCATTGCATCAATTACATCACAACACTTGGCTACACGGGTTACACATCGGCTATGGAAAGGGATTACGATCTCACTTTCATGGGATCATGATTAATTTCCATACTAATGTGTTAATCTTATGTAGCAGATCTTCTACGCACTTGCATCATACATCATGCAGGCAGAAGGGCCATCGGAAGCTGGCCCAAGTACACCAATGGCCAATATTGGAGAACTACTAGTGGAGCCCCATCCTACGGCTCAACCACCCAAATTTCAAGGTTTCCCAGGGCCCATGCCAATCGACGATCCCCCCAGGGGTTATACTGAGAAGATTCAAGGGCTAGCAGGACCATTGGCGGATGCTGAGTTTATATTTGAGGCTAATTTGACTTTTGATGACCGTACCTGGGGCAAATATCAGCTTTTCTCACGAGAGCTCGAAGGATTACAGAACACGGAAGATCTAACACATGTTTGGGCAAGAGCAGGGTTTACAGAGTATTTCAACGACCCTTTGCCTATACCTGACTTCTACAGATGCTATTACTTGGTCACAACTTTGATAGCTTCAAAGAACAAGGATCTGCCCGACACTTTTATTTTGCCATCCTTAGTGAACGATCCACCATATAAAAGATTTTATCTTTCTAAAGATTTGATTCGAGCTTCCATCAAGATTCATGGAACCCACACTCCAACGGAACGAGAAAGGCTGGTTCCAGAGCCAATGAAACGTGGAGACTTTACTAAGTGGGAAGAGATTTCAGTGATCACACCTGAGCTTTCAAAACCACTACGGATATGCATGCAACATTTTGCTTTCCCCGCTCAAGACAGATTCACAATGCCTCACAAACGCATATGGTTTGGTTTATATTTAGCATGTATTGGACCCCAGACAGTTGATCTCGCAAGCTGGATCATTGATCAGCTCTACTTAGCACAACACAGATGGGAAAGAAAGAAGGTCATCAATGGATGTTGCACTCTCATGCGCATCATATATATGTGTTTGGCCTACGATTTACCTATCGAGCGAGCAATGACAAGTGAGGAGCTGAAGGCCTTCAAGAGAACAATAAAGAAAGCTAGGAAGGCCAGCAAAGGAAGAGCAGTAAAGCGAATGAGAGGAACTATCCCCTGCCTTCAAGTGCCAGAATCACCCTCACCACAACCCTCTCCAGAGCAGTCCCCGACAGAAGCCACTCCATCTGCACAACCTATTCGCATACGGTTATCAAGACCGATTATAACGGAGACCACCAACACAGTCGCTCCTCAAGCAGCCACCATCACAGGACCTGCCACCACTACAGCAGAAGTTCCCACCACTATTGGTGCAGAAGCTTTCTCTTTTTTGATACCAAACATGGAAGCAGAGCCACTGGATACAACCTTTGATTTTGAAATGCAGGATGCCTTCTCGAATGAATTTCAGTTTTCAGAAGGTCAGATCTTCTCTCAGGAATATGAGCGGCCAAGTTACCCGACCACGCCCCGAGACCAACCACAAGGACAAATAGTGTCTAGTTCCGAGGAAGAAAGAACAAAAACCGACGAAGATGAAGGCGATGACGAAGCGAGCCAGGGCACTCACGAATCCCAAGAGCATGGACAGATAGATGAACAAGGACGACAAACCGACACCCAAGGTGACACGAGCACACACGAAGATGAAACCTATGAAGCAGTAGCCTATACGCTAGCTATCAAGAAGTTATACCGCACCATGGAGAAAGTTTGGGCGTGCAAGAAATTGACTGAGGAAGAGAGTCAAGCACTTATAGAATAGGAACTTGTCTCAGGTGGATTCGAAGAAGTATATATCAGAGGTTTCCGAGAACTTGTCAAATCAGTGGGATCCATAGAAGCCTTACGATATTTGCAGAGGAAACCATTACCGTAGTATGACCCTCGTAGAATCCGTCTACTAACCAAATCGGGTGAATATATTCGGGTACCCACCGGAGGACAATCTTCAGAACAGGCCAGGGAAGCACGTCTCGTCCCTGAAGGCTCATTGGCAGAAGAAACCATTATCGTCGACTCCCCACCCCGTACTATTGCTGTACATACCACCACAGTTGTTGAAGTACCTACCACCCCAACCGCTCCTCCTTCACCTCCCATCCATCCAGTCTCCCCCATACACCCTCCTTCTCCCAGAACAACATCCTCCTTCTCCGGCGGAGTAGCAGAAGTCGTCCTTACTCCCATTCATCCCACAATTCCCGCACCAAATCAACCTAGCCTACCCCCTAGCACACCTACCTTTCTATCAAATCCAATTTTCCCACCATCCTTCCCCACACCTCCCAGACCCCTTTTTCCATTCCCACCTCCATTAACCTTCTCCCCAGTCTCACCTCCCCGACCCACGGTAACTCCTCTTTCCCCTTTCCACCAAGCCGTCCAAGACAACCCCTCTGTAAATTACTCGTCAACCTTTGTGAATCCCGTATTTACACCTACACACTTACCCACGATCACACCACTATTCACAGTCACCGCACTTGACACCACATCTAGCGATATGGATATATCACCACCCACTGCACCTCCCCTCACTTCATTTGTGGCACCACAATATTTAAGCACACCACAATTTTCCACAATCACCACAACATCCATATTCCCACCCTCATTTCCCATTCCCTTTGCATCTACACCTACTGCATCTTCGCTTAGCACATCCTTAATATTATCATCCACTGTAGATACTGCATTTTGATAGATGTTCACGTGTATGACTCAAGTAAGAGATGAGTTCACATCTCTGGGAAATAATTATCAGCAGCTGCAGAGGACAACCAATGATTTACAACCGCAGCTAAATTCACTGACCATCGAGAATGCCTCCCTAAACACCAGATACCAAGAACTCCAAGAGGCATACCACAAGCTAGAACTAGAAAGTGAAGAGAAAACCAAAGAGGCCACTGCTGATCTTGATAATTTGCTAAGGACACAGGCCATTCGCAATGCAACGTTAACACAAAATATGGGATTACTTAGACGACACTTGGCAGCCGCGAAAGAAGAAAACCAGCACTTACAAGAACAAAATAGAGAGAATCTAGAAGCTGCCCTAGATCAGCCAGACCAACCGCTAAGCCCAGTCGCTTTAAGGCCGTGCCCTCAGAATCAATGAAAATGTTGTTAGATGATCATATCAGACTGTTAGATGAGTACGACAGCATGAACGAGGAGTTTCAGAAACTCAAAGATGAAAACAAGATCTTGCAATTACGAGCACTAATACCACAAGGCCTATCAGCCCCTGCGGACCCATCTCCTGACATCCTAGAGGAACTCAATGCATTACGGGCCCAAGTATCTACTCTTGAATCAAGGATAGTAGTATATGAAGCACCACCAAGACAAGACTCCCCTCTGGACCTACCAGCAGAGGAAGAAACAGTCACTATTCCGGTGGAGGAAACTTTTGAGGAAGCGTATGAACCCCAACCCATCCCAGGCGAACGCGTCACGGCTGAAGGCCAGAAGACTTTCGAACTTCTAATTCCCACATGGATGAAGACGATAGAAGAACTTGGGACAACCCACTCAACACGTGTAGAGGCACAGTTACACGCAATGGTGATGATTGAAGAACGCATTTTATAGTCCCCCTACTTTGCTCACTTGACCCCGCACAGATACATATCAGGGCATGAGTTATAGTATAAACCTTATTTCATGTTAATGGCAGAATATCAATTAGCCATAGAGAAAGAAATAGGAAAAAAGCCCTCACACGCAACTCAATTTGAACCGGAAGATTTGCCATTAGATGCGCAACAAGGAGAAATCTATCAACCAGAATGGCGCAAGGATCTATTACAAGAATATCCTGAGATGATGAGTACTTGGGTTAAGGCACCTTTACACTTAAAGTATAACCCATGTTGGGGACCAGTGCCACGTCGCCGCTCCTGGAAGGCATTCGCTATTAAAATACAGAACAACAAACAATGCCAGGACTAGTTAAACTACCCATACTTCAGACCACCTACCGGACCACCTACAATCGGATACATGATGGCCACGATTCATCACTGGCTCCCTCGCTTGAAACACATGGATGATATAGCAGCACACATGACTGTCAAGATATTTGACATGATGCAGATGGTTTTTAAAGTCTTCAGATGCGTTAAGGCACCTCATGTAAACACCCTGGGATTCGAGCATGGCAATCTAGATCTTGCATATGACATGAGTACAACGCCATTGCTTTGGGTGTGTTACACCTGTCATTGCAGAATCAAATACTTACCAGCATGCTACAAGCAAACCTTCGAAGAAATGTTCACAACCGGTTTCTGGGAATACCATTCAGAAGTGTTCATCAGCAAGCCCACCCACTTGCTTCAATTATTTGCCTGTGAAAAGATGGTTTATTCCACACATTATCGACTCCCACCACCCGATGAACCGCAACCAATTTATTGGGAGAAACTCGAGGCAGATTTGGCCCGAGGCATTCGAATATCAGAACACACCCTTGCTCAGGAACTACTCCAGAATTACATCTGACAGACCGCACAACAAGGTTCTTTCGAGGACAAAAGAAGCGAGAGGGAGGGGGGTGTTGGCAGTAGCCAGAGGCACAGAAGACGCGGAAGCATGTAAAGACAGAGCAGGGAGTCAGTTGAATAATTTTTCAAAGAATTATATTTTATAAATATTCTTCAAAACCTTCAATAGTGATTTTCATCACTATTTTGACATATGTAACATAGAAAAAACCCTTTTTGTAATTCATAGCTCCATTTTGTGCAAGCTGAGGAGTCCTCGAGCTTCAGGAGCTTAGGTAGAATGAGCGTACCAATTTTGGTTATGTTTAAACACCGTTTACCCTTCCAAATAGCATCTAGGACCTATTTTTTAACTATGCCGGTCACTAGATGTGAAACTGGTCAAAACTAGTCTAGAATCTATAAAAAGAGCTAGAGAGCTCATTTTTGAGGTTGGTTAGTGTGAGCTTAGAGCTACTTTGAGCTTGTAATTGAGACTTTGAGCAATAGAATTAATTTCTCACCTTCCATTGTGTCTTGCTTGTCTCTTCGTAGTGTGTGTATGTGTGTGTGCATCTCTATGCTTCTCACCTTCACTCTCACTTCATCTCACATTCACGATCTTCATATCACTCCTATCTCTTCCGCGGATTGACATTAAGGAGGTGGAGCTTCTTAACATGGTTCTCTCCATTGTGCTAGAGCAACGTGGGCAAATGGTTGAACAAGGATCCCCAATAAAGTTCAATGTTCATGGTTTAAATGTAGAAGAGTACAAATAGAATGGAAGATTGATCGCCAAAGGAAACAAAGTGGATAGGATGTTCACCTTAAATGTGAAAATTATTGAAATGAATGCAACCATGTTTGAAAAAGGTGTAGATGTCATTGCTAACATAGAGATTTAACACAAAAGAATTAGACATACAAATTTGCAAAGGTTGAAGTTGATGCAGTCAAAGGAGCTTGTCAATGGACTACCAAATTTCAAGGTTATAGAGGTGCAGAAGGTATGTGAAGCCTGTGAATTTGGTAAACATTCAAGGTCATCATTTTTGCATGATAAGCATGTTAATGAGAATGTGTTAGAAGTAGTTCATACATATGTTTGGGATCCTACAAAGACCACATCTATGGGAGGTTGCAGGTTTTATGTCACTTTCATTGATGACCATACACAAAAAGTATGGGTATACTTCATGAAAGAGAAGAGTGAGGTTTTCACTCACTTCCAAAATTTTAAGGCTATGGTGAAAAAGAAGACAAGGATTATATTCAAACATTAAGATCTGATGGAGGAGTTTAATACATGTCAAATGAGTTTAGTAGCTTTCTAAAAAGTCATAGAATTTGACTATAGTTTTAATGCAGGCACACACCAGAATAGAATAATGTAGTTGAATGCAAAAATAGAGATACTGCAAAAATAGCAAGGACCTTGATGGCTGAGAAAAATATCTCTCATTGTTATTGGGCAGAATTTGTGCATATTGTTGTATACATCATCAATAGAACTATGATTGCTATTGTACATCAAGTTACACTTGAAGAGAATTTTACAAGTAAAAACCCAAATTTATCATATATGGAAGTATTCGGTTGTATTGCAAATGAACATGTTCCAGATGAGTTGAGGATGAAACTTAATCCAAAAGTAGAAAAATGTATCCTCATTGGGTATTCCCTTGAGCAAAAGGGATATAAATGTTACAACCCAATCACAAGACAAGTGAAGGTAAGTAGAGATGTAGTGTTTGATGAAATGTCAAGCTCCTATGTAGATGCTAAAGAAGGATGCTAGCAGTCAAGGAGGCTTAGTGCACCAAATTAGCATGAGGAAAGGGAGCCAGAGAGAGCAAAGTCAAAGAGAAGGTCAAGGAGGGCCAAGTAGACAAGGAAGTCAACAAAGATTCAATGAAAAGGACAACCTCTTTTTTTTCCACATCGAGTCTAAACAAACAATGATTTTCATCACTAGATTCCATTGTAGATCATGTTTTTAGCATAATAGACTTTGTTTTTTACAACCCAAATAGTCCTCAAGCTTGAGGAGTAGTAGACAATGCATGTCTCAAATTTTTGAGCCCATTTGAGCCTTCAAATGAGCTAGAGAAGCTAATTTTTAACCAGGCTATACACTTGGTTTGAATAGGGGCAAAGCTAGTCAAAAATCTATAAAAAGAGATAGATTCATTTTTGGAGTTAGCTAGTTGGAGAGTGAACCAAAAATGAGAGTTTTGTAAACATGTTTTGGATAATTAAAGATTCCATTGCTCTTCCTCTTTGTCTTACCTTGTACATGTGTGTGTATGTGTATGTGTGTGCATGTTAGTGTGCTTCTCACTCACACACTTGTGTATTTCACTTGCTCATAGTCATCATACCACGATCACATCTCCGCGGATTGACAATTATGAGGTGGATCTCCTCACATTGGTGCTTACCATTGTGCTAAAGTGACACTAAAATTTGGCTGCCTTGGTCAAGAGTGAGCTTCAAGGACAAACACGTGATGATAAGATATAGAGATTTGACATTGGAATCATAGGAAAATTTCTTGTTTTTCACTTTTTTACCTTCTTCACCATCATCCCTACCACCCCTACTCGCCCCATACCTCCATCTCCATCCTAAAAAAAAAATCACCTTCGTAGTTATATTCCCTCTTCCATTACATTCTTCTCATTTCGTTCTTGAGAGCGAGAGAGAGAGAGAGAGAGAGAGAGAGAGAGAGAGAGAGAGAGAGAGAGAGAGAGAGAGAGAGAGAGAGAGAGAAACTTTATGCATCTTGTGTTTTCTATTTCTAGAGCTTTGTAGAAGGCACCAACATTAGCAGCAGGATTAGTGTTAAAAGGTATGACAACTCTGTGCATGGACCCCGAGATGACGATCTCTATCTATCACGACAGATAGAAAAGAGGGGTGTTTGTTAAAAGAAGGTACACTATAGTACGTTAGATCATTTGCACATAAAAAAAACATAACTTTTATTGCAAAAAAGGCATTTTCTGTGTCCATTGTGACAAACAGATTTTACGATAGACACTGTCCATTTGTCTATCACTAACAGATGATGGACAACAACCTTCGATAGTTAGTGTCCATCACAATAGATAGATTTTCCATCATGACAAACACACCCACAACGGAGACCCCTATCCATCATGATAGACATGCCCTGTGATAGACTCTGTCCATCGCGATAGAGAGCTATCCATCGTGACAAATTAGTCTATCACAACAAACACATCTATCGTGGCAAAACTATCCATCACAATAGATAGCCCACAATAGACACTCCTGTCCATCATGACAGATAGACTTTGTCCATTGCGATAGAGAGGAAGATTCATGAACTTTTAGGATTGAAAAAAAAAGTCAAATTTGAGCTAATTTTTGGCATTTTTGCAGGCAATTGACACTCCTTGGAAAGGCTAAGCAAGTTTAGTGTACATGTCGTTCCTGGAAACATGAGTCCTAGGCACTTGAGCATTGACAAAAGCATCATGCTTGAGTTTGGAAGTTCACTAAACCCCCTCAGTCAATTTCTTGTTTAGGCTAAGCATGATTAGAAACTTAGATTAATTCAGGGCTACAATAGGCATGAAAGAGTTCAATACCCTTTAATTTCTCAAGTCCAAAAATAATTTAAGCTAGGTTGAGGATAATCTAAGTGGAAAAGAACATAATTTGATCAAGAAGAACATCATTTGCGGCAAATCTAAGTGATCTTGATGATGACCATATCAAGACAAGAAATACATCCAAAAGCAATTAAAGAGAATAAATGGACACTGCAAAAGGACTAACAACACAACTATACTTGTGAGTTTGGGCCAATCAAGTAGGCATATGAACCTTAGGTCTGGTAGATATCTAGGATGGGAGAGACAAAGCATCATGCCATCTGAGGCTAGTGTCAAACACACCGCTAGGTTGTGGGTTCAGCAACTCAATGACTATCCTTACATATTGAGCTCAGAGACGAGTGATTTAGAATTTTTTTTTAGCATGGAAAGGCCTATAGGAAGTTCAAGACTTGTCTACTTATCAAATATCCCTACAAGACCCAATTGGAATATATATGAACCAACTGATTAGGTGCTTGCATCTATGAAGATGGATTTTGGCTGAAAATCTGTCAACATGTAAATGAGCACCCTCCATTTTGATGGAGCCTCAATGAAATAGAATTGTTGAAAGGAAGAACAAGTCACTCCTGGAGATGGTGAGGTGGATGGTTGAGATTCAGGCTTTACCACATAGTTTCTAGCTTGAGGATGTTACGTGTGCAACATATTGTTGAAGCTCAAAGTCAAGGACAAAGCATGGAAGCACATCAAAAGGTGGACACACAAGGAAAGGGAGCAAGTAGGGAGCAAGTAGGGAGCTCCCCTACAAATTTAGTGATTTTCATCACTAAAAACCATTGTAAATACCATTATCTATTTTTATAACTCCATTTTGTTCAAGCCGAGGAGTCCTCGAGCTTGAGGAGTATTAGAAGTACCATCGTACCAATTTTCATAATTTTTAGACTTCGTTTGAGCCCTCAAATAAGCCCTGGAACCTAATTTTTAACTAGGCCGGACACTAGGTCTGGACAGGGTCAAAACTAGTCAAAAAACTATAAAAAGAGCTAGAGAGCTCATTTTTGGAGGTTGGCTTGATAGAGAATAGAGCATTTGTAAGAGAACTCTTTTGCAATCGAAGCTTTCCATTGTTCCTCTCTTTGATCTTACTTTGTGCGCGTGTGTGTGTATGTGTGTGCATGTTTGTGTGCTTTCACTCATGCACTTGTGCCTTCACTTGCTCGTGGTCTTCATACCGGTCCTCACATTTGCGCGGATTGACAAGTAAAGGAGGTGGTGCTTACGCTTGAGCTACACCAAATTTTGGCGCCGTTGCCGGGGAGAGAGCTTCGAGGACGAGCGTTGTGATGGTAAGATCGTAGATTTGCGACGTTGGAAGGTAAAAGAAAAACTGTCATTTCAGTTCATTTTTTGTTTTTTTCCTCTTCATCTTCATCATCATCATCATCTCCACCTTCTTCCATCTTCTTCTTCATAGAAATTTCTTGTTTTTAGTGCATTTTCACCATTTTCATACCATTTTTCATGCATTATTGTGTGGGAAGGAGTTAGGAGGTTCAAGGGAGAGCGAGCGCTGTGTTTTTTTTATGATTTTCTGCTCATACGGAGCTCGCCATAGCCGGCGCTCAGAAATTTGAATTTCCCGCCAAAAAACGCGATTCTGTGATGAAAATCACAATTCTGTGAAAATTCAAAATTTTTTGAAAAATTACAAATTTCTGTTTTCCCGCCTAAAAGTTGGCTGAAAGAATCACGATTCTGTGGTCATTCTCAGAATCGCGATTCTGTGATTGTGCTCAAAATCGCGATTCTCACAAATCACGATTTTCAGCAAAAAAAAACACGATTTTCAAAAAACACGATTCCTTGCTCAAAATCACGATTCTCACAAATCATGATTTTCAGCCAAAACACGATTTTCAAAAAATCACGATTTTCAGCCAAAAAATACGATTATGAGAAATTACGATTCTCTAAAACACGATTTTATGAAAACATGATTCTCTGTTGACAATCGCGATTTTCATGTCAAAAACACGATTCTGAGCAAATACGATTTTCAGCGGGCTCAAAATCGCGATTCTCATAAATCACGATTTTCAGCCAAAAACACGATTTTGTGAAAAAAGGCGATTCTGTGTAAACACGATTTTTTGCTCAAAATCGCGATTTTCATGTCAAAAAACACGATTCTGTGCTCAAAATCGCGATTTTCATGTCAAAAAACACGATTCTCTAAAACACGATTCTGTGCTCAAAATTGCGATTTTCAGAAACACGATTTTGTGCTCAACATCGCGATTTTTAGAAACACGATTTTGTGCTCAACATCGCGATTTTCAGAAACACGATTTTGTGCTCAACATCGTGATTTTCAGAAACACGATTTTGTGCTCAACATCGCGATTTTCAAAAACACGATTTTGTGCTCAACATCGCGATTTTCAAAAACATGATTTTCAGCTCAAAATCGCGATTTTTAAAACACGATTTTGTGAAAACACAATTTTGTGAACACGATTCTCAAGGCACAAAATCGCGATTCTCTTGATTTCACAAAATCACGATTTTTTCCAAAAGGTCCTGTTTGCCTGTTTTAACCCCCAGGAGCTTGATTTGACATAACTTTTTCATCCAAAGTCCATTTTTTGAGCTCTATAGCTCGTTGGAAAGCTCGTTTCGAATCCTACATGATCTCAACTGTTTTTTTCAAGAATAATGCGTTGATTTTGAGATAGGATAATTTGAAGTTGACCCTCAAGTGGGACTAGGGAACCAAGGGAGCTCCAAAGAATTTTGAACCATACCAAAGGGAAAATTTGGACTCTTGACTAAAGCTTATGAACCTGAGATCTGGTAGACACTTAGGCAAGGATAAACAAAGCATTAGATCTTCTGAGGCTAGTGTCAACCATACATCCAAGTCTTGGGCACAACAACTAGGTGGTCATCTTTTACTAAGTTCAGACACAAGTGATTCAGAAATGTCTTTTAGCATGGGAAAACCTGCAAGTGGCTCAGGGACTGCCCATCTACAAACACCAGAAGGTTCCTATAAGACACAGTTGGAATATATTCAGACCAACCGATTAAGTGCTCGCATCTATGAGGATGGCCTGAGGCGATCAGTGGTCCAACTCAAAAATCCAGATCAATCCTTTGGACTTGAACACCCGGTGGTCAAGTTCGAAGAGGGTTCATATATTGATAAGGAAGGAACCATGTATGTGGTTACCAACCAACCAGATAGGACCGATGAGTTTGGAAATATCATTCATGAGAATGAGATAGGAGACCTAGAACAAGGAAATGTAGGACAAGGACCCCAGACTCCTAGAGGCAAGTCAGTTTTGACCAGAGTGATCACTCCAGACTGGATCCCTCAAGACAACAAAAGCATAGAACTATTTTTGAATAGAGAAACAGAGGAATCCTTTTGGAGATTCAAGCCAGATCAACCTAGCTAATTGAGCATAGTGATCATCTATGAATTCAAAGATCCTGAGATACCAGGCAAAGTTGTCTACCTGGATAACACATCAGAGAAGATATTCTTGGTAACAGAACATGATAGACATGCATATACTTGGAAGAGTGAATTGATTTTCCCTCCACCAAGATCCAATGTTTCCCATGGCCTCCAAGGAGTAGGATCATCCCACGCTCATGAAGCCCAGAGAGAAAGAACTAGAGAGAGACCTGAGGTAAGTTTTGCACACACCGTGGGCCAAGAACCCTTAGACCCACTCAAGTGATCAAGGCAATGAAGAATTATTTTGACGGGTCAGGAGATCCTTATGATCATGTGGCCGAGTTCAAACAAGTGTTAAGAGCTGAACAGGTTGAGGATTTGTTCACCCAGTACGAGGCATTTGGTGTGACTCTTAAGGGCACTGCCTTAGCTTGGTTTCAACCACTGAGTAGTCGCAATTATCGCGACATAGGTCAACTGCTAGACGAATTCATTGTAGAATTTTCCAAGAGTGGTATCAGGCATAATACATCATCCTTGATCCACAGTTTCAAGCAGACACCCCAAGAAACAGTACGACTAGCAGGTAGAAGGTTCAGATAGTACCTAGAAAGATGCCCTACTCCAGAGTTACCCACACCAGCCAAACAAGTGGCTTTGTTCTTAGATGGCTTACTGAGCACAAAGTTAAGATCATATGTGTACTTGAAAGAGCCTAGATCCATAGAAGAGTGTGTGCGGACGTGCATTGACATAGAAGATAACTTGGGTGAGGAGTTAGGATTGTCCAAACTCTATAAGGACTCTGATAGTTCTACTAGTCATACTTCAAAAATATCCACGGAAATAGAAGAGATAGCTGAGCAAGTTGCCAAGAAGCTGAGAGTCCAAAATAGACAAGCACAGAGAGTCACCCCATTGAATCGGTGCTATACTTGCGGAGGTGACCACATGGCTAACGTATGCCCAATGCAAAACCAAAATATTAGAGAAAGGAATGCTCCATATTGTACTATTGAGAGAAAATACACAAACCACACGGCTCAAGACTGTCCCTACAATAGACAGGCTCTTAGGCAAACTTATCAACAACCTTACCAACCAGGTAGGTATAAAAACCAATACCAACAGCCCTATTATAGACCACAACAACAATATCAGGCACAATATAGGCCACAACCAGTCTTGGGAAACCAACCACTAACTCCTGCCAACGTGATTCCAGTCAAATATGCTGTGGGAGAGGAAAATCCAAATAGAGCATTGGTGCCACTAACCCCATTGATACCAGATAATGACTCTCATGCTCATAGTTCAGACTATTCCCATGAAGGTAGTCCACATGCTTATTACACAGAGTCACCTGAACATAGTGAGATTTACTCATATCAATATGAGGCACCACCTATGGAGCAAAATTGGGAGCCAGAATACTCCAATGTCATGTACACAAATCCTAACCCTAGGCCCCAATTGAGACAAATGAGACCACAAGCCCCTAGAGGATCTTGTTTCAGATGTCAAGGTGATCATTTCATTCGTGACTGTCCCCACCCACCATCTCCGAGTCAAGGACAGGCTATCACAATACATGCTTTCTGTCCTGATTGTGGGAAAGACCATCTCCCCAGAGATTGTCCAAGAAACCCCTCCAGTGCACCCAAGATTACACCCATTAATGTGGTAGGCTTAGTGGCAGATTCAAGTTCAAGTAGTAGCAATGTGGCTCCTATACAAGCTGTCACTAGAGCACAAGCCTTAAAACAGGATAAACCAGCAGAACAATCAGAGTCGAGTGAATGAGGAGAACCTAGTAAGAGGAAAACAAGAACATGGAAGGATACTAGAGAGAAGGCCAATCGCAAGTGGAATAAAAAGTTATCGGAACTAGAAGAAAGCTTAAAAGAAGCGAAAACAAAAATAGAAGACATTGCATCTCAAAGCCCATCGCATGCCGAAACTCCATCCACTCCACCTCATCCCACCCCACCACCCATTGTAAATAGACCGCAACCAGGGTATGTTCTTGCAGATCCAACCCCTGAAGGCTTGGACATGATGTTCAAGGCCTACCAGGCTCGTCTTCAAGAAGGGCCAACAGCTGCAAATCTAGACAAGAGTTACCCTAGAGCGGATTTAGAGATTGAACGAATGAAAATGTGCATGAAAATGGTAGAACAAGCTCAAGATATACTTGAGACTAGTCAAAAGTTCAATCAGACAAACTCTGTCAAACCAGATTTGCATTTCGAAGGGTTACTAGAAAGATTAGAGCAGTTGGTAAACAAACCACAAGTTTCTTTACCTCCACATGCTCAACCAGTTATTGAAAGAGGAAGCTCACCACCAATGGGAGCTTATGTTCCTAATTCCACAGATGTTGGAATACCTCCTTCAATTCAACAGTACTCTCAAGAGTTCTTGCGGGAAATACAAGAAGAGAAATGGGCCAAGGAGAAGGGTAATGCCCCTCCTATTCCTGAGATTGATGATCTTCATGATCAATTTCCCCAAGACATTCCATCTATTTATGAGGATGAAGCAGAACAACAAGAAGACGAAAGATTACATTTTGAATCTAATACCTTAGAAGAACTGCCTCAATTTCCAAGCCCATGGGAATCTGAATCTCTCCAGATTAGAGCTCCCACAATACTGGTAAGAAATGAAGACTCAGTGGTTCCAAGGAATACTGATGTCGTGAAGAACACTAAGGTTCAATGTCACCTCACTGTAGAAGAGCTGCTCAAAGCAAAACCTGAGCTATGGAATCATGTGAAGGATCAGGTCCCAGAACTTGAGTCCAATATGCCAAAAACAGGCTCTAAGCAAAAAGTACCAGAGATACCTCTAGACAAAATAGGGGACATGTGTGAGGGTGAAGAAGGTAATACTTATCTTCCAATCACCTACCAAGGTTACACAACCAAAGCAATCATAGATTCAGGTGCGGGTGTTGCTATTGCGACCACCTCTTTGTGGAAGCAATGGGGCAAACCCACATTAAGACCAACTAGAATGAAGCTTCAAATGGCTGACGGCCATTTTGAAAGACCTCTAGGATTGCTCGAAGGGATAACTCTAACCACTTGTGGTGTAGAGTTTGAGCACACATTTGCTATATGTGACTTTGAGAAAAATAATGTTTATGAGATGATCCTAGGAAGACCCTTCCTACGACAATTGCAAATAGTACAGGATTGGGGAACCAACTCCTTGTACTTACAACACTTAGGGGTCACCACCAAGGTCAATTTGAAGGATTACTCCTTCAGAGATGTACCACCCCTAGAGTGGAATCCTATCCACAAAGCGAAAGAAGATTCCATCTCTGTGCATTCTGAAAGTTCACCAGATCCATCATGGTTGCATGAAGATACTCATTTGTGGATGTGCAAGGTTGCAGAGGAAGAGGAAAAACGCTTGAAGGCAAGAGAAGAAGGAACTTCGCCAGGAGATAGACCAGTTAGAGACCCAGCCTACACACCGATGATCTTTCCAGATGAGGAGTTTGAGCCTCATGGCTGGCTAGAAATCTTAGCCACCATGGACATTGCTGTCAATGAAGAACAATGGACACCTCATTGTGATGAGGAGGGTTATGATATCTCAGTATTCATGTGTCAGCCCTTGCTAGAAGAATGTGATCCTAGTGATGTCATAGAAGAAGAAGAGAAGGACGATGATATAGAGTCCATTGTGATGGATAGTTGCTTTAACTCAGAGCAACACTATCTAGACGATATAGGAGTGTTCACCCAGAAAGAAGAAGAACCTCTCACAAGTATTAAAACGTTAAATTCGAAGGATGGAAGTGAGAGCAGTCAAAAGAAAAAGAAAAGAAAAGCAGTGAAACAAGATGAGGAGGAATCATTGTTTGAAGTACCAGAAAACTTCAAGAAATATGAAGTTGACGACCGCAAAATTTTGGTACGAATGCCTAAGAGAGAGGCCATCATAGGAGAATCATATGATAAAAAAGAAAAGACCAAGAAGATTGTAGTGACCATCGAAGAGAATGAAGAGAGATGCACATATATAGGAGATGACCTAAGTGCAAGAGAAGAAATGGAGCTGGTAGCTCTATTAAGGGAATATAGGGATGTGTTTGCGTGGCACTATAGAGACTTGAAAGGGGTAGATCCAAGAATTTGCTCTCATACTATCCCCATGATTGCTGATGCCAAGCCCACCAAACAGAAGCCCTACACATATAATGATACCTATGCAACCAAAATAAAAGAAGAAATTGATAGGTTGATTGAAGCTGGACTCATCTATGAGATTGAGCATACTGAATGGGTGTCCCCCATTGTTGTGGTACCCAAGAAGAACGGGAAGTTGCGAGTGTGTATTAACCTTAAAAAAGTTAATGGCGCTACGATCAGAGATAGTTATCCACTTCCAATCAGAGAACACCTATTGGAGCGTGTTGCAGGCAAGGAAGTTTATAGCTTCCTTGATGGGTTTTCAGGTTACAATCAAGTAGCCATTGCCCCAGAAGATCAACACAAAACAACTTTTGCTACAGAGTGGGGAATCTGTGCATTTCGTGTGATGCCATTTGGGCTCACCAATGCACCTGCAACATTCCAAAGGCTCATGTGTCATGTCTTCAAAGAGTTCTTGCGAAAGAGCTTAGAAGTGTATGTGGATGATTTATGTGCTCATTCCCAAGAAAGAAGGTTTCACATCCCTGAGCTCAGATAAATCTTCAACAAGTGTAGAGAATATCGAGTGTGTCTGAACCCAGAAAAGTGTGTGTTCATGGTGCGTCAAGGTAAAATCTTAGGTCATATTGTTTCTAAGAATGGAATCTCAACAGATGAAGATAAGGTACGAGCCATAGCGGAGCTACCAAGGCCAAGGAATGTTAAAGAGGTACAAGCCTTTATGGGCCATTGTGGATATTACCGTAGGTTTATCCACATGTACGCGATCATAGCTAGACCCCTTTATGCCTTGTTGTCTAATTTTGAGTGGAACGACGAATGCGAGAATTCTTTCAATGAATTGAAGAAACGTTTGTGCACGGCACCAATACTGACCACTCCTGATTGGAATAAACCATTCAATGTCCATGTGGATGCATCCAATCATGCCATAGGATGTGTGCTTGCACAACCCACAAGTGAAGGAAACTTAGATTTGCCCATAGCATATGCTAGTAGACAGCTCACTGCAGTTGAACGGAACTATACCACAACTGAGCGAGAAGGCTTAGGCATGGTATATGCTGTGAAGAAGTTTAGACACTATTTATTGGCCAACAAGTTCAAGTTTTTCACTGATCATCAAGCTTTGTTATATTTGGTCAATAAACCTTGCAATACTGGACGCTTAGTAAGATGGTTCCTTTTACTAATGGAATATGACTTTGAACCCACTGATCATCAAGCTTTGTTATATTTGGTCAATAAACCTTGCAATATTGGACGCTTAGTAAGATGGTTCCTATTACTAATGGAATATGACTTTGAAGTTGTTGTCAGGAAAGGTAGAACCCACCTTCGGGCAGATCACCTTTCTCGCATTACTTTAGGAGAGTCACCACAAGGAGTGTCTGATGAACTACTTGACGCTTATCTGTTCAATTTGGAAGTTGTTCCCAAATGGGCAAATAAGTTGGTACTAGTCCTAACCTTTGGCACTGCAAATAAGAATGTGAAAACATCACAAGAAGAAATTGTAAGATCACAAAAATATCACATATTGGCAGGAAGCATGTACAAACAAGATACTGAGGGTGTATTAGCTTGTTGTGTCGAGGATGATGAACATAGTAGTTGGTTGCAACAAGCTCATTAAGGATTGCTAGGAAATCACTATTCTAAACAACGAACATTGCAGAATCTCAAGCGTCTAGGAGTGTATTGGCCTAGCATGGACAAAGAAATACATGAGTGGATTAAGAATTGTCCAATGTGCAGAGAGAGACCCCCAGTGGAGCATGCGACCCTTTATCAAGTGTCATTAATTCTAGATTGGAGTGCTCCATTGGTAGAGTTTATGAGGTCAGGAAGATTACCCAAAGAGGCTAGTCTAGCAAGAAGACGAAGCATGGAGCAAGAAGCTCAAGGCTATGCCTTAGTAGGCGACAACTTATACCGAAGAGGCAAAGATGGTTACTTAAGACTGTGCGTTCATGAATCAGACTATTTAAAGGTCTTAGAGACTGCACACAATGGTGTTGCAGGTGGACATTTTGGTCCTGACCGAGTGATTAAGACCATTCTATTCTCAGGACTTTGGTGGCCCACTCTTCATATGGATGCACATACCTATGTGAAGAAATGTGACACATGCCAACGTGCACAATATCCAGTTAGAAAAGACGAGGTGCCTTTGAGGCCAATGATGGGAGGGCGTGCATTTTCCAAGTGGGGCATAGACTTCATAGGTCCTATTAATCCCCCTGCTAGAAACTCCCATGCAGAGTATATTATTGTAGCCACAGATTACCTTACAAAGTGGGTAGAGGTGAAAGCCACAACAAAGAATGATGCTCAAACGACAGCTAAGTTCTTATTCGAGAATGTGTTCACGAGATATGGGCTACCAATAGAGTTAGTGAGCGATAGAGGCACACACTTCTTGAATGAGGTCATTGAAAATCTTCTCCAAGAATTCTTGGTGATACATAAAAAGTCTGCCCCTTATCACCCACAAGCTAACGGACAAGCCGAGAGTACCAATAAGATCCTTTGTAACGTATTGACAAAATTGGTAAATAATAAATGCTCTGATTGGGACAAACAACTTCATCATGCTGTTTGGGCTTATCGAGTTGCCTACAAAACGGTACTCAATGCCACCCCATTTCAGATGGTCTTTGGACAGAATGCGGTGTTACCACTGGATTTCTTAATCCCTGCTTTAAAAGTAGCACAAGAGCATGAGTGGAATGGACATGAATTGTCATCTAGGATCTTTGATCTAGAATGCTTAGGTGAGACAAGGCTACGAGCGGCTGCAAGCATCTACGCTGCAAAGAAAAGGCAAAAGGCATACTTCGATGCACACATTAAGGATAAGGGACTGAAAGAGGGAGATCTAGTGTTGGTTTACACACTAAAACAACATGCCCGTAAGTTGGAAAAACGAGGATATGGACCCATGATCATTAACAGAATTTCCACTAGCGGCGCGGTTCAATTGGCTACTTTAGAAGGTGATATCTTGCCAAACTATATTAGTGGTTGTAGGGTCAAGTTATATCAAGAACCTCTTACAGAGGACATGCTAATGAGACTCAACACTGCTAAGAAACGAAAAGAAGAAGAGTTAAGAGTGAGAGAAGAAGCACAGGCAGAGGCCAGAGAGCGTATTAGGCGAAATAAGTTAAGGCGATTAGGCCTAGATGTCAACTCAAAAGCCCCAAAATATCACATGGATATGTGCCAAAAGTCAGGCATAGCGACTTCTCAAGTCATTGACCGAAGACCCTTTGTGACCATAGAGATAGGACAAGGGAAGGGTACAAGGACGGTGAAAGCATTGATTGACTCAGATGCAGCAAGTAGTGCAGTTAGACTTTCCTACTGCCAAGACTTGCAGTTGAACATCGATCCCATAGAAGCTTATCTCATAGGATTGGGAGGTGTGGAAACCCCTTGTTTGGGCGAGGTGGAACTTCCCATCTACCTGCAAGGTGTTCCAATGAAAGTCAAAGTGCTAGTGTGTCAAGATGAGAACCTTACAGAACCACTTGTCTTAGGACAAGATTGGATTTATGACAATGCAGTCAACTTAAAACTAAGAAGTCAAATTCTTCAAGTTTGGGTACATGAACAATGCATTACATTAGAATTAGAGAACTGCATGCTCATAGATCATGGCACCACACACTCTCTTAGTTCTTCTAAGACTAATCATATGGAAGAAGATGTATGTGTCAAAAGCTCTATGATGCAGAAGAAGTCAATCGTGGAAGAACAGGCTCAACGACAATCGGACTCCTCCTCTGGGGCAAGGACTAATGCCACCACAACAACTCAACCAACAAAGCAAGCACAACCGAACAGAACAACTGCTATATCAAATAGACAACGAGATTTCCAAAGGAAGGTTGTGCCGAGCATGAAGCAGATATGGGTACACAAAGGAGAGAAACCACCAGCCTTGGCCCCACAAATCCCATCCAGGCAAGCCAACCAGGTCAGAAGACGAAGGAAGCAGCTTGGACAAGCTCAATCACAAGGTATCCAACAAGTTTGGGTGCATAAGAAATTAGTTGAAGCTCAACAAGGGCGATTACAGATGTGGGTACCTAAGAAGCTCTTACATCTACAACAACCTGTGTTCTCCCACATGCAAAAGGTCTCAACAAAGAAGCCAAAAGGAGAAGAGGGTAAGAACCACGTACAGAGACCGAAAGGAGATCAAATCAGCTCTTCAACAATAGTAGGAAGACGTGCAAAAAGGATATGGGTTTGGAAGCCAAAAGTACAAGTAGCCTCCATCAAAACAAAGCGCCAACCACACTGGATACCACAGTTCAGAAAGCATCCAACGAGGAAGACGCCTGAAGTAATCTCTATAGTGCCAAATGCTGTTCTAATATGGGTCCCTATCAAGAGGAAGGATCAGTGGTCATCTCGAGATCCAATGGATACCTCCAACAAAGATGACATCAACATTTGCAGGTGACATCAGGCCTCGACGAGCGACTAACCATGTGATCCTTGCACAACCCTGTCTTTTGCACCATTCAGGTCATGCATTTCCAAAGTATGCATTAATATAGGGCCACATTACACGGCCGTGCATAGACACACTTGAGAATCCCAGGCACAAGAGCACATTGACATATCAAAGATTTTTATTGATTGATATTAAACTCTGTCTTCTTGTTTTGTGACATTGTTCCTCAAAAAAAAAAAAAAAAAAAAAAAAAAAAAAAAAAAAAAAACTTGTCTCTAGGCTTGGCTCTTGGAACCTGAATGAGTAATGCTTAGTTGAAGGTGGAATTGTTGATTACTAGGCATTTATCAATTTGGATAAAACTGTGTCTCGGCTAGTAGATGATATTATTGCTGCCTTATCTGGTAGATGGCAAGCACTTGGCATGAACATGGCATCTACAACTATGATTTTCTCTTACCATGGTAGGAATGAAAAGCTTGAAGGTCCGCAACTTGAGTGATGCTTAACTACTTCATGTACGCGAGCATCCAAGGAGATATCTGCAAAGGGTAGTTCTGGAGGAGAAGACTCCTCCGTATGGTGAGCTAAAGAGAATATGTGAAACTCAGCTTGGTGTAGTTACCCAATGTTGTTTGCCAAAGAATATAAAGAAATTCAATTCTCAGTATTTGGCAAATGTTGCTTTGAAAAGAGGAGAGAGGATCAACCACTCAAAAGATCTCATCAGTGGACCATCAACATGGACATTCATCAACAATATTCCATCCCAAAGGCCGAGTGTACAACACGAAGAGATGAACATCGATCAACCTTCTCCATGGTAAGTATCTTTACTCTGACAACACCATAACCATGATAGATTAGGAAACCTCTTCGTCAGCATACCCTTGGGCACTTAGCTCAAGACCCGCAATTTTTGCACCATACTTCTTCCAATGCATTTTCCAAGTAAGCATTCATAGGGCTACATTACGAGGCCGTGCACAAGGCACATATTTTCCTCAACCCATGCACGAACACACTTACCCATCACTCAATATGGGTTAGGAGTACTTGGCATGAATACTATGAACATCAACTGTGGAAGATCTAGAAAACATCCACGGAGACTCACAACGACACAGTCATGCTGGAATCCCAGGAAGAAGCATATACCAAGAGACTACAACTTGCAAATACTCGTTGTGCTAGATGAAGAACCAGACACATCTGGAAGTCAGACGACTTTTGTTCAGACAGACGGGACGCTCCCTCTCAAGGCACCACTTGGAACAACCACTACAACAAGGGTCTGTCAGGGACGACAGACTCGAGAGGGGGGGGAGTGTTGAAGCTCAAAGTCAAGGACAAAGCATGGAAGCACATCAAAAGGTGGACACACAAGGAAAGGGAGCAAGTAGGGAGCAAGTAGGGAGCTCCCCTACAAATTTAGTGATTTTCATCACTAAAAACCATTGTAAATACCATTATCTATTTTTATAACTCCATTTTGTTCAAGCCGAGGAGTCCTCGAGCTTGAGGAGTATTAGAAGTACCATCGTACCAATTTTCATAATTTTTAGACTTCGTTTGAGCCCTCAAATAAGCCCTGGAACCTAATTTTTAACTAGGCCGGACACTAGGTCTGGACAGGGTCAAAACTAGTCAAAAAACTATAAAAAGAGCTAGAGAGCTCATTTTAGGAGGTTGGCTTGATAGAGAATAGAGCATTTGTAAGAGAACTCTTTTGCAATCGAAGCTTTCCATTGTTCCTCTCTTTGATCTTACTTTGTGCGCGTGTGTGTGTATGTGTGTGCATGTTTGTGTGCTTTCACTCATGCACTTGTGCCTTCACTTGCTCGTGGTCTTCATACCGGTCCTCACGTTTGCGCGGATTGACAAGTAAAGGAGGTGGTGCTTACGCTTGAGCTACACCACATATGTACTTAACAAGTTTCCCACTAAAGCATTGTGGTCTATCACTCCATATGCGGCTTGGCATGGTCGTAAGCCATCTGTTGCCATTAGGGCGAAAAATGGGCAAAAAAAGGGCCGTGTAAGGATTTCAATTAGTTTGCTTAATTTGCAATAACATTGTCAAATCATTTCAAAAAATTCTATGTACAATGTATCTTATGCAAATATATTAGTTTTGGAAGAGAGAGAAAGTTCTTGTGATAATCATGAAAAGTGACATGCCTCAAAGTTTTTCCTCATCGGGCATTTACCAGATTTCAAGTTTCGCTCTTGTTCTTCGACTTATATAATGTGTGTTTAGGATGTTTTGCACTTTTTTACTCTACTCTCCATAGCATACCTGCTTCTCTCTTTCTCGTGAATTTGGACAATTTTGCCATGGAGAACCTCAATCCAAACACTCTCAATGAACTTTCATCTAACCAAAGTCTATGTGATAAGTTCCATATCAACATTGCAATCAATCAAGAGTATGCAACAACAAGAAAGGTATTCCGAAGAGCTCTTCAATCTTATGAAGTTGATGGATTGTGCAAAGAAGGCAAAAAACATATCGACATATGGCCGGCAGATGGAGTTGATTATCCGACTGATCCGCAATCTGGAAGGTATCCACTTTTTCATAATCATCATGCTCTGATTAGATTTGTACGAGATTGTGATGATGGTTTACGTGGCTATTGTTCAAAGCTTCAAAGAACTATGTGCAGTACATAAACTATCTGCAAAATGTACTACATTAGAGAGACTTACATCAGAGGGATCTAGAAAAAAAAGCTGTTGCATTTGTCTTCTCAGTTAGAATCTTTCAAAAAAATGAAAGAAACTCCTATAGGATTGAGAATGCAGTAAAAAACGAGTAAAACCTTTTTTAGATTTGATTGAAAAATCTAGGTAGAAGAAAAAGAGAATGAAAATTGTAAGAGATTATGTAACAAATGTGTTAGGTTTAAGCATGTTGAACAATTTTGAGCATGTTCATTTTTGTAATGAAAGTATGAGTGAGAATGACGTTTTCAAACTATTGAAACTGAATGAAAATGTATGCTTGAAACGGTTTATTTTTCAAAAACTCATGAAAGAGAAATAAATTTAGGAGGTTTGTGATGGACTTGAGTGAGTAGAAAGGGTTATAAAGCAATTTTGAAAGTTTGGTGTGAATTTCTTAAATTTAATAAAGTAAAATGCTTTGGATTGCCTAGACCTTATCATGTAGGAAAGTATCAGCTCTAATTGAATAAGAGAATCACATCTATATTTGGTGACTATAAATACATTCACGGTAACATGCCTTATGAGGTAGGAAAATAAACTTTACATTTCACTTACAATGCATTTAACATATGGATAGATATAATAAGACTTCAGACATACATGGTTCAGTTCTATGATATAAAAGAACATGAATGTTTTGGCCTTTTGAAACTTGTAATAAAACTTGATGAAATTGAAATTAAAAAAACATCAAAAGATGGAGAGAATAAGTATTGCATTAATGAATAGAGCTTTGGACTATAGCCTTGGGAAACTGGATACTCCATCTCTCAAAGTACAATCAGAAATGGAGTTATGGTGGGTTGGGTGTGCTCAAGTTCCATATGAGAATCATAAAACACTTAAGTGGTTATTCTTACAGATAGACATTCCAAATGTTATCCAAAGGCAGATGCATGTTTGATATAAGCAGGGGTGCAAATTGTAAGTACCCTTGTTTGTATTGCATGCAAAGTCTAGGTACAAGGGGATGTATTGCTAGAACTGATGCTGAGGAAGCTCCTTCCAAACAAAATGGTAATCTACATAATTACTCATCTTTTGCCATGATTTGGGATCCCATATTTCCAATAGAATTGATTAATCTACACATATGTACACTGCATGCTGTTGATATATTTAGGTAGTGATGTGTGTGAACACACTAGGACCGCTGGGGCACTTTTTTCCCTCTTTAAGAGGTTTTTTTCCCCCGACTTGTATATACACCTATTGCCCTAATGGGCTACTTATCTTTGTACATTCTCTAGTAATACATTCAGTATTGTGTGTTTGTGCTCCAAGCTTCTTCTTCTCTCTTGTGATGTTCGCATGCTTCCGCAGACGTCTAACTCCAACAATTGGTATCAAAGCAGGTTGTCGCTTCATCTAGGGTGCCGTCGACACTCCTCCATTTGTAGTCTCAGATTCGCACGAAATTTGGTGAGCATACTCAAGGTGTTTCAGAGATCAAAACAACTTTGCTGTGTGGTGCCGAAATCGCGATCTGAGCTCGTTTTGGCCTCCGAACGCACTATCGCAATGCTTGTGCAGGCTATTTTGTCTTCTTGTGCCAAAGGTATATACCTGTTTCTGTTCGCCAATATAAGCATCTCGAAGTCCGCTACAGGTTTAGCAGAACTCGTTTGGGCAGTTCCGTTCAACTTTTTGAGATACAATCAATTTTCTGCATCAAGGTATTTTAGTCACCGACCATGGCTGAAAGCAGTGATGTATTCTGTATATTGGCCGTTGAGGATAAGTTGGATGGTACCAACTACCCATTATGGGCTTATATGATGCGACATGTTTTGGTTGCAAAAGGATTGTGGAACATTGTGCAGGGTGTTGAAAGACGTCCTGTTACACCTGTAACGACAGGTACTGCAAATACAGGTGCTGGAGCTGATGAAGATGGTGTCGAAGATGATATTCCGCAAATTCCTATTCGTGTTGCTGTTTCTGTTGCACCTACTGTAGAGCAGATTTGTTGGGATGGCAGAGATGCCCAGGCATATGCATTGATAGCTTTGTCTGTCAAACATGCCATTATTCCTCATATTCGCTCTTGCAGAACGGCTAGGGATGCTTGGGATACACTTACCACATTGTACCAAGCTAGGAATGAGGCTCGTGTTGCTCACCTACGAAAACAATTGGAGAGTGAGCACATGAATGAAGGTGATTCTATGGACAGTTTCCTAAAGAAGATCAAAGATTTGAAGGAACAGTTGATTTCTACTGATTAGGTTATACCAGATAGCTCACTTGTGCAGACCGTTCTGAATGGTCTTCTTGATTCATATCAGAGTTTTGCTTCTACTCTTTGGTTGATGATGAAAGGCAATCCGAATGCCTTATCATTTGAGGAGTTAGTCTTTGTTCTATTACAGGAAGAGGAAGAACAGGTCCATTATGCGTGTTGCAGATCAAGCTTTCCTGGCTAGTCAGAAGAGCAAAGGAAAATGGAGCTCTTCTACTAGTGAGCAGAAATCTGCAAATGCTGCACATTCGAAGAACTAGGATAAAGATGAGAAGAAATCAAAAAAGTAGAAATTGTTTTGCAAGCACTGTAAAGGGAATGATCATATCATAAAGAAATGTCCAAAATTGGCTGCTAAAGAGGCAAAGAAGAAAGAGGCTAGAATGGTTGTTGCAGAGGTCTCTACACCAAAAACAGAGTCTGCAAATCTTGTGTAGGAAGAAGAATGGGCGTTTACTACTATCTGCAGTTTTGACCCATCTTCTCATGAGCAGTGCATGTCTGCAGTAGACTCAGATGTTTGGTATTTTGATAGTGGGGCGACCAAACATATTACCTCGCAGTGCAGTTTCTTCTCTTCACTCGAGCCTGCCCCTACATGGAATACTGTTACATGCGCCAACAACTCCTCTTATCCTGTTATGGGAGTTGGTAAGATCATTTTGACTACTACTGACGGTAGTTCTTTTACTTTGTCAGATGCTTTATTTGTGCCACGGATCAAAAAGAACCTGTTATCAGTTTCTGCATTAGCCAAGATTGGCTTGGTTGTGAAATTTGTTGATGACAGGTGTACAGTTCATGATCTGTCAAATGGCGATGTGATTATTGCTTCTGGCATTTTATGTCGTGGGCTGTATAAGCTCATAGACTATGAAAGATCTGAAAATGATTTGGCATGTGCAGTAAATGATTCTCAGGCTATGTCAGATGCAAAGCTTTGGCATACACGCTTTGGTCATCTGAATTTTGCTAGTTTGCTACGCCTGCAGAAATCTGAAATGCTGTCCTCTTTGCCCAAACTTGAGGCACCTGGAAAACATGTTTGTGAAGGCTGTATTTTGGGCAAAATGCAGCGTTCCTCCTTTCCAAAAGATGGTTCAGTAAGGGCTACACAGAAATTGTAGCTTGTCCATAGTGATGTCTGTGGTCCTATGCAGACACCCTCTTTTGGAAATTACCTTTACTTCGTGACTTTCATTGATGATTTTTCTAGGCATGCATGGGTATATCCACTCAAAGCAAAGTCCAAAGTGTTCATGTGCTTTAAACAATTTTTGGTTTTGGCTGAAAACCTGTCAGCATGTAAAATGGGCACCCTCCGTTTTGATCGAGGGGGGGGATATATGTGTTCTGATTTTAATGCATTTTTGGTTGAACATGGGATAAAACACTAGTGTACAATGCCGTATACACCTCAACAGAATGGAGTTGCTGAACGAAAGAACAGGTCACTCATGGAGATGGCGAGGTGCATGGTCAAGAGTCAGGCTTTACCACATAGTTTCTGGCTTGAGGCTGTCATGTGTGCAGCATATGTACTGAACAGGTGTCCCACTAAAGCGCTGCAATCTATCACTCCATATGAGGCTTGGCATGACTGCAAGCCATCTGTTGCTCATCTGTGTGTTTTTGGTTGTTTGGCATATGCATTAGTGCCTGAACAACATCGCAGAAAATTGGATGATAAGGCAGTAAAATGTATTTTTGTTGGGTACAGTTGTGAAAGTAAAGGCTATCGTCTGTATCATCCACAGACTAAACGGATTCTGGCTAGCAGTGATGTTGTCTTTGTGGAAGATGCTATTCAGCCATTGCTTTCATGTACTAAGGAGACATCTGTTAGCTCCAAAGACATGTATGATACTTTGATGCCTCTTTTTACAGGTGGACAGTCTAGTGCTGGTCCTAATGAGGCAACTTCTCAGCCTTTGCAGGTTTCATATGATGATGTAGATCATTCTATTTCTGATGCAGATTTACATGATGCACTTGTTGATGAGAGAGTTGATATTGAGCAGGCAAAAACTATGCCAAAATGGCTGGTGCAGACTTTGCATGACAGCAAATTAGATGCACCTTTGTCATATCGTACTCGTTCAAGCTCTCATAGTGCCTCCTTTGCATCAGATTGCTATGCTATGGCTGCGTCTAGTCTCTGTGATGAGAATGAGCCTGTTTCTTTTGATGAAGCATAGAATTCAAAAAATTGGATGGCTGTTATGCAGTCTGAATATGATGCTATAATGAAGAATGGTACATGGTCTTTATGTGACTTGCCTCCTGGCAAGAAGGCCATTGACACTAAGTGGGTATACAAGCTGAACCGTAAACCTGATGGTACAGTTGACAGGTATAAGGCTAGGCTTGTTGCAAAGGGTTATGCGCAAGAAAGAGGCATTGATTTTGATGAGAACTTTGCACCTACATGCCGTATGACTACTGTTCGGACCATTTGTGCACTTGCAGCCCATCATGGTTGGAATGTACATCAGTTGGACATTAAAACAACATTTCTGAATGGTGACTTGCATGAAGAAGTGTATGTTTTTCAGCCCCGTGGCTTTGTGCAGAAAGGGCATGAAAAACAGGTGTGCAGGTTAAAGAAGGCATTATATGGCTTAAAGGAAGCACCACATGCTTGGTATGAGAAGATACATGCCTATCTCGTTGCACATGGTTTTGAGAACAGTCCAACTGAAAGCACCTTATATGTTAAGCATGATAATTATGTGCTTCTGATCATTGTTGTCTATGTTGATGACATGCTGCTCACTGGTCCTATTGAGAAGCATATTGCTGATTTCAAGGCTGATTTGCATGCCCCATTTGAGATGTCTAATTTGGGGCATTTGCATCACTATTTGGGCATTCAATTTATGCAAGTTGATGGTAGAATGGCTTTGTGTCAAACGAAATATATTGACACATTATTGCAGCATTTTGGCCTTGAAGACTGTAAGCCTATTGCCACTCCTATGGAGACAGGTTTACGATTGAGTCTTCATGATGCTAGAGATGCATTTGATGCTGTTCTCTATTAGTAGGCTGTTGGATGCTTGATTTACTTATGCATTACTCGGCTAGATATTCAGTTTGCTGTCTCACAGATGAGCAGGTTTATGCATTGCCCAGGAGTCACACATTGGAAGGCGGTTAAGCGCATCTTTCGCTACTTGAGTGGTACTCGGCTACTTGGGTGGTTTTATCCCAAGGGGGGATCACTACCGCTAGATTTGCATGCTTTTTCTGACTCAGATTGGGCTGGTTGCTATGACACTCGTGTGTCCACCAGTGGTTTTTGCTTCATGCTTGGTAGCTCATGTATATCTTGGTTGAGCAAGAAGCAGCCTACTGTGGCCACTTCCAGTTGTGAGGCTGAGTATAGGGCAGCTTTCACAGCGATTGTTGAGTGTGTGTGGCTCAGATGCCTTATGGTTGATTTGGGTGTTGGCCAGTGTTCTGCCACCACCATCGTCACTGACAGTCAGAGTGCATTGGCAGTTGCAAGGAACCCTGTGTTCCATGCTCGCACTAAGCACATTGAGGTGCATTATCACTATGTCAGGGAGAGGTTCTCTACTGGGGAGATCAGCTTGGCATATGTGCCCACACAGGAGAACATTGCAGACCTTTTCATGAAGGCTTTGCCTAGGGAGAAGTTTGGAGCTTTCCGTAAAGCTTTGGGCTTACTTCCTTTTGTGGAGTGATTTCCACATAGCTTGGCACTTCCTTCTACATGAGTGCCAGCTCCTTGTTCACCGCATCACTCCCAGGGGGGATTTGTTGATATATTTAGGTAGTCATGTGTGTGAACACACTAGGACCGTCGGGGCACTTTTTTCCCTCTTTAGGAGGTTTTTTCCCCCCGGCTAGTATATACGCCTATTGCCCTAATGTGCTACTTATCTTTGTACATTCTCTAGTAATACATTCATTATTGTGTGTTTGTGCTCCAAGCTTCTTCTTCTTCCTTGTGTTGTTCGCGTGCTTCAGCAGATGTCTAACTCCAACACATGCAGAGTTAAGGATCATTGACAAGTTGGTCTGTCTTCACTTGGATTATGCATATTCCATCAAGCCTACAACTCTTGCAGATGAATGCATAAAAAAATGTGAATCTCTACTTTTAGAAATGGGATTTCATGGTGGTGATGTTCATCTAAGAAAATATCCAAAGCTTTCACAAAATACAAGTGATGTATTACAAGATGTGTCAATGGGAGATGCAAACGCAAGAAGATTCTTCAACAACATTGATGGAAAACAACTAAATGCAATGTGGAATTGTTGGAAATAGTTTTTGCAAGTTTATGACAAATGTAAAAAGGAATCCAGAAATAATAAATAAAAGAATGGAGGTTTAGGTGAGACTAGATAAACTTTTGAAGATCATGAGGCAACAAGTAGCATCTGATACATATGTGATTGAATTCGGAGGGGCAATTGTAGATCTTTTAGAAACCATCATAGAGGCATGGAGTGTCAAAGACATAACTTACTATTTGTGGAGTTTCAAAGAAATTTACTCCACCAATATACTTGGTGTGTTTTGAAACAAACATCTCATGATATTTACCTTTATGTTTTTACAACATATTCTTCTTCTATATGGTCCATTCTTTGCAAAAAAGGAAGCACTTGCCACATGCAACACCTAAGACATGGAAAAATCTCATTATCGAGCAAGAACAAGCTTCTTCAGATGCACAAGAAAAGGAGGAGGAGTGACAAAAAGTAATGCTTTCAAAGAGCTTTTTGATTGGTTCTTTAGAAGACAGTTATGAAGGAGCACATGCCAGATATCATCACTAGATAAACTATATAGATCATGTCAATAAGGACTATCACTAGATATCATTTCCTTAAGGAAATATGGATTTACAAAAAAGAATGAGATTTCATTCCAGTTTGAAGCTATAATATTTAGAATATCTTTTACAATTCTTCTGGCCAAAAAATACATATGGATGTATATATAGTTTTTGAAATCATGAAATTTTTGAAATGAAATGTTTATTCTTCTTTCAATCTTTTGAATGAGCTTGACTCTGGAAAATCTCCTTTGTATCTAAGGAACTCCTTTCTCCTCTAGCCAACAATACTTTGTACATCTGAGACCTTTGTAGCCATTGCATATCTTGAATAAAAAAGGAAATATCCAGCTCTAGAAGCATTGAGCCCTAGTGCATAGCCAAAATCATGAATGTTGTTGTTATCTCAAGAAGCAAAATCCTATATGCATTAAAGGGTAGTGATGAAAATCCCATGTACTTTGAATGAGTCTTTAGAGAGAACAATGCAAAATCAGGGTCCTCACTATACTACTTATGTACAACATAGAATAAATATGGTTTCAACTTTGGAAGATAGTGAATGAATGAATGTATATCCACTTTTTCTTTTCCTTTACTCTCTATAGCTTTTCTTGTGCCCTTACCCCTGCAAAGATAATTGTCCTCATCCAATATAGATAATTGGGGAAACAATGACAAAGCAAAATCAAAGAGAGCAAAACAACTTTGAATGACTCAAGATAGGTTTGAAGTTGCAAGGAAAAACAATCATTGAAACAAATGTAGGAGACGACCAATTCAAGCAACTAGGCTCGTCAGGAAATCTTGGATGGGCCTAATGCTTGAATTAGCCATTCATCAGAATCATTACAAACCCATCACATGCATCATATATTAATGTTGAGAGATAAAGACCTTTAATAAAGAGCAAATGAAGAACTTAATAGACACGACCAATTCAAGCGAACAGGCTAATCCGGGCTCGGATAAGCCTAATCGATTGAATGGATGGGGCCTCAAAGATCATTATTATCATTAGAGAAACTGGTAGACTTTGGCCTTTTGTGAAGTGCACACTTAGAATATGAGGAATAGGTATTGGATGAGGAAAATAAATCATGAAATAGAGAAATCAACAAGACAATCGATTCATGTGAATGGGCTCATCAAAAAGTCTCAGATGGGCATAATCGCTTGAATTGTTTGTGTCTGCCAAATGATCACAAATAGATGTTAATTGGCTTATATTACACAGGGGACAAGCTAAAAAATCCATAAAAATTAACAACTCTATACATGAACAATTCAAGTGAATAGGCTCATCAAAATTTCTTTGATGGGCCTAAACACTTGAATCGGTCGTGTTTCATAATTTTCTTAACGTAGGTCATCTCCTCTTGGATGAGTTCTTTCTCATCAATCCTTATTGTTCCTTTGTCCTCATCTACCTCCATAACGAGTATCCTCATCCAAATGAGTAAATCCCCAAATCTTTTTGCCATTGGTCAAAATCTTCATCTACAAGGGTTGGCTTTTGTGAGAGCACTCTTTCATAGCAGTGTGAGAGAGCTTTGGACAAGTTTTTGAATTCTTTATTTGACAAGGATAAGTCCAGGCTCAGAAATTCCTCTTTACGTTCACCCTTCTCATTTATAAACCTCCTTGTAACTTCTTCTGTTTCAGCTATAACAGCAAGGCAGTAGTCTTCTCTAACATTGAAGAGCTCTTAAATGCAATATAGAGGAACAAAATCCATCCCAGAGATAAAGTAATATGGGAGATTTGGAAGGAGTGATTTCTCTCAGATTTTCACATTTTCTTTTGGCCCTCTAATGGTAGTCTCTGCTATGAAAGTAGCGACATCAAAGTTTCTAACTCTTCTTCTTCTTCTGCTTGGAGGTTAATCTCTTCAACAATCTCTTTGACTTGACTTTCTTAATATTTCTCAAGAGAAACATCTAGGGATGCCCCTTTTTCTTCATCATGTTCCTTTTCTTCATTCTTCCACATCTGATTCTTCCCAATTCAGATGTGATCAAGCCAAACCAAAAACCCTATGCTCAAGGGTAGTAAACAACAATTGTTTTGGTGTTCTGGGCAAAGTTCTATCCTGCCTGGCAAGGGAAATTTTCCTACATTTTCTAGTGATTCTAGCCCTATCCAAAGGATCCTTCTAAAAAATGATTGGATGGATATAAGTTTTTCTAGATATGATAACTCTTTGACCATTTACTATCATAATGAATGTCTCCCATTCATCCATAAGAAATGCCTTGCTTTTCTCCACAAGTGCTTCAAAATCAAAGGTGGGATTGAAGATTCTCATTGCATCTGGAAAATGATTCGCCTTCAATCCCTCTTGACCATAAAATCTAAAAATTTATCAAATGGAGAAACACTTAGAATCACATTCTTCTCTTCCATCTCAATAGATGACCAATACAAGTGAATAGAAGTAGTCAAACAGGCATAATTGCTTGAATCGATCATGTACAAGATTTGAGCTCAGAGTGCTTGGCTATACAGGTAGGAATTCCTTGAAGGTTGAAAATCAGAAAAGACTAAGGCAACTGATATTTATAGGCAAAGAGAGAAAGAAATGGTCACATGATGTGGACCAATAAACGCGTGACATGCAAAAATTTCAATAGTCAAATGATGTGACCACTGAAAAGTTGACATGTGGAAATGTATGTTGAGATTTGCAACACCTAGATGATGTGGACCAATCAAACTTTACCATTTGGCACTAATGATCAACTAAACTTAGAGACCTATTTAAGCTCCTCCCTTCATTTGTGCCATTTTTTTTGTGACCTACATGCTCTCTCGACTTCCAGCAGTTTTCATGCTTCAAGCCTCTTTTGCAAGTATCTCTATTTCCTCTTCTCCTTGAGCTCTCTCAGTGTGCAAGGTAATATCCCTGAGCTTGGAATCTTCTAGACGACTGATTCAAGTGATTAGTCGAACCGGAGATTTCTATATTTGCCTAATCTCTTGAATTGGTCGTGCCTACTTAAAAGGAGTTTTGAGCTCTATTTATTCTTTTAAGATTAGGGCAAAAGATAAGAGGATTCTATTTTTTTCACATGATATTGACACGATCGATTCATGCGATAAGGGGAATCAGAGACTTTTGGATAGACCTATCCACTTGAATCACTCGTGCCTAGTCAAAAAACATGTTTATGATCTATTTTTTGTTTTTCAAGGTAGGAAGATTTATTATGACTTCATGGAATACATAAAAAGAAAGTGAAGACCTTGATTTGTTTGAACCGGTTCAAGCGATTAGGGGAATTAGAGATTTTTGGATGGAACTTATCACTTGAATTGGTCTTTTCCTTCAAACATATTTTTTGACAATTTGTTGTATTCTTTTCATAAAAGACAAAGTTTATCCCAAAAATATCATGAAATTTCCATGAATGTGGCTGAAAGCTTGAATAATTTTACACAACGATTCAAGCGAACAGAACTTTTTTGATGACCGTAATCACTTGAATTGGTCATCTGTTGAATTCTTTGATTTTCTTGTTGTGTTCTCTCATGTTTGATCCTCTTCAATCCTTCTTTTTACAGACCATGGATAGGGTTAAGGAGACAGCTAGGAAGTTGTACCCTCAGGAGCAACAACATGGGGGACCTATTCCAGAGGGGCACACACCTACTGTAGAGACCACAAATAGCCGAGATAAGGTTAATCCACAGAAGGCATGTGCTAAAAAGAGAGTTAAATATCATGTCAAATCACTGAGGGAAATCAGAAGAGCTCAGAAGTCTATGGGACTTCTCATCCCAAGATTTCCTTTCATGAGAGTGGTTAAGGAGATCTCTGCCAATCTTTGCTCTATGATGAATACTACTTCATTTGTGAATATCAAATGGTAGACCCAGACTCTTCTATTCTTGCAAGAAGCAGTAGAAGAT
Source organism: Ceratopteris richardii (assembly GCA_020310875.1). NCBI lineage: Eukaryota > Viridiplantae > Streptophyta > Polypodiopsida > Polypodiales > Pteridaceae > Ceratopteris > Ceratopteris richardii. The sequence continues at coordinate 25,167,882 of CM035435.1, read as the reverse complement.
GTAATTGATTTTATGAATGATTCTTATCTATGTGAAGCACATTGTCATAGGTTGACACATAGGGCCAAGGACTATGTTATTGTGTCCAAGCTAAGATACAAGTTTCATAAAGCCATTGTCCCTCTTGACAAGCATGATTAGAATTTTTGTTATATTCTTGATATACCTCTAGTAAGAAAGCATAAGCCATCTATAATCAAAATTGAAGAGGTCCCTTCACATGAACATTCAACAAGAAATGCATCAGAGTTTGAGGAGAAGAAGAGAAGGATGAATCTCATATTAGAAGAATCTGTTATCCTTGAGGACATTCAGAGACTGAAGAAGGCTAACACAGAGCTTTTAAAGAAATGAGATAGACAGGTAATTGTAAATGCTTCAATGCCATGGGAGGAAGACTTCATGCTTGACATAAGTCATGAAGAAAACAAAATGTTGAGAGACTTCAATGTTGAGATCTCTAATAGCATTGTCAATATAGCTCTCAGGTATTTTTCAGGCCATAATATGCTCCATTTTATTAGTAGTTGATCTCCTTGATGCATCTGCTACTGGTTTTATATTGTAGGGTCCTACTCCAGCAATGTGAGGAGTCAATCTCAAGGAAGTTCTTTATTTTGGATCCCCTTGTGACTTAGTGTATATTATACAAGCATGGAGAAATTGGTCATTTGTTCAAGAATTTTAATGAGAAGATAGAATATATAGTTTATCCATGTTGGGTGCATGTAGAAGTGTGAGAGACACACAAGAAGCACACACAAGGAGCACAAACGCAGCAAGACACATGGAGAAGACAATGGCAAGAATAGCTCTCTCTATTGACGATGAACTGAACTAAAGTAAGAGCTGAATAGTATACCTAAGTACAAAGTACCACCACATATGAGAGTATCAAGTATGTGGTAACATGGGGAAAAAACCTCTAGCCAACACTAGAGTAAAAAGTGCCCATGTATAGGGAAAAGGTTCACATCAAAGCTACTCGAGGAACACATAAGTGTAACAAACCCCCCTGGAGCGAATGATGTGAACACATACAGAGAGTGATAGATCAGCCCCCACAAGGTAATAAGCCTAAAGCTTTGCGAAAAGCTTCAAACTTTTCCCATGGAAGAGCTTTGGTGAATATGTCTGCCACATTATCTTGTATAGGCACATATACCAAATCAATATCTCCTGCATGAAGGCACTCTCTCACATAGTGATAATGCACCTCAATATGTTTGGTCCGTGCATGAAACACTGGGTTTCGTGCAACAACCAAAGCACTCTGACTATCAGTGAGAATATGCGTAGCTGCATCAATCTCCATGCAAAGATCCATCAATAGACATCTCAGCCATATACACTCCAGTGTACCTGTGAAAACTGCTCTGTACTTAGCTTCACAACTCGATGTTGCCACTCTAGGTTGCTTCTTACTCAACCAATATATACATGAATCTCCAAGGAAAAAGCAATTACCACTAGTGGACACGCGAGTATCATAACAGCCGGCCCAATCACTATTTGTAAAAGCATGTAAGCATGGCTGAATATCTCTACCATAAAAGAGACCTAAGCTCAAAGTGCCTCAGAGATATCTAAACACACGTTTCACTGCTTGCCAATGCTTAGTGCCAGGGCTATGCATGAATCGGCTCAACTGGCAAACTTCATACTGTATATCCGGCCTTGTGTTGCATGCATATATAAGACATCCCACAGCTTGCTAATAAAGACAAGTGTCAAATGCATCACTAGAATCCTCAACTGAGAACCTGAATTCTGTCTCAATTGGTGTGGAAACTGGCTTGCAATCCTCAAAGTCAAAACACTGAAGTAGTTTTTCAACATACTTTGCTTGATGCATAACAATTCCCCCCTCAACGGATACAAACTGGATGCCAAGATAGTAGCTCAAAAGAACTCATATAGACCTCTTCTTGAAAATCACCATTCAAGAAGGCTATTTTTATGTCCAACTGATGCACTTTCCAACCTCGATGGGTAACCAATGCAACCACTTTACGAATGGTAGTCATGCGTGAAGTAGGTGCAAAAGTTTCCTCATAGTCAATGCCATATTGTTGCACATATCCTTTGGCAAACAATCTAGCTTTGTAGCGATCAATGCTACCATCAGGTTTTCTCTTAATCTTATAAATCCACTTTGTACCAATGGCATTCTTTCCTTTTGGCAATTCACATAACTCCCAAGTACCATTCCTATATATGGAATCCATTTCTAATTGCATAGCACTCATCCATTGTGGATCGTCACATGCATCTTCAAAAGAAAGTGGTTCTTCATTACATGCTGTAGCAATAAGAGAATAATCCACAAAATTACTTGATGCATGGTGAGAGCTTGATCTTGTTCTACAAACTAAAGGTGCACTCAATTTGCTATCCTGCAAAGTTTGTTTCAGCCACTTTGGCGTAGTTTGTGCACTCTTGATAGACATGCGTTCATTATGTAATATATCTTCAACATCTATATCATGCGTGGGTGGAATTTCATGCTCATTTTCAGCCATATTTTGACGCAAGTCTTCAGCCATATGTGGCTGGAAATTTCCAACAATTTTGATAATTTTTAGCTGAAAGTTTTTAGCCATATTTGGTAGGAAATTCTCTACATTTTCAGCCCTATTTGGCTAGAAATTTTCAGCCCTTTGAACCTGAGTTGGCTGGTCTACATGGCCATAGTCAAACGCACCATTTTGGAACAAAGGCACGAGTGTATCGAACACATCTTGTGAGCTAACTATTGGCTGTTTTTTGCATTCAAGTAGAGGGAAAACTAAATTTTCAGCAAATACCACATCTCAACTCACAATAATTGTGTTCGTCAATGGATGGTACAAATGATATCCCTTACTTTCAGCACTATAACCAACAAATATACATTTCTTTGCCTTGTCATCAAGTTTGTGACATTTTTGTGATGGCACAAGAGCATATGCAAAACAACCAAACACACACATATGACTAACCATAGGCTTATGACCATTCCAAGCATCATAAGGAGTGATGACTCTCAATGCTTTTATAGGGCAGCAATTCAACCCATAATTTGCACAAATGACCCCTTCCATCCAAAACTTATCAGGAAGATGCTTTCCTTTAACCATACATCGTGCCATTTCAAGAAGAGTTCTATTTTTACGCTCGGCAACACCATTTTATTGAGGTGTATATGGCACCATACATTGATGTGAAATACCTCTTTCACGAAGAAAAGCATTACTCATGTGACATGTATTCAAACACCACGATCTGTGCATAGAGTCAAAAGCTTTTGTGAAGAAAATTTTTTAACCATAGCTAAAAATGCTTTGAAGCAAAAAAATACCTCATTCTTTGCTTTCATAGGATACACCCATGTATGGCGAGTAGCATCATCAATGAAGGTAACAAAATATACATGCTTCCCAAAAGATGAATTCTTGACAGGACCACATACATCACTATGAACAAGCTGCAATTTTCTTGTAATGTGCGTGTGACTATCTTTTGGAAAAGAAGCACGATGCATTTTTCCAAGAATGCAACCTTCACATGCATGCTTTTCAATGGACTCAAGTGTAGGCAAACCAATAACCATGTCCTTCTTTTGCAAGTAAAGCAAACTATTGAAGTTCAAGTGACCAAAACGAGCATGCCAAAGCTCCATTTCAGCCATGGAAGAAGTATGAGCAAGTAAGGCATTCCAGGTAGCCCTCTTATATGTATCCATGCGATACAAACCATTACATAATGTACAGGACATCACGATAACATCGCCATTGCTGAAATCATGAACCATACACTTATCATCAACAAAGTGTACATGAAGTCCATCTTTGGCAATCAACACAATTGAAATTAACTTCTTCTTTATACCGGGCACATACAATGCATTTTTCAAGAGAATCACACATCCATTTGTAGCCGTAAGCTCAATTTCTCCTACTCCAATGATAGAATAAGAGGCATTGTTTGCGCACACCACATCTCCTCCTTTGGGTGAATCTTTTAAAGAGGCAAAAAAAGCTTTTGCATGATGTTATGTGCTTTGAAGCACCACTATCAAAGAACCAATCCGAATTAGCCTCACTCATAACCATACATTTAGAATGCAAAGAAGCATCATAATGGCATGTAACAACACATGCCCAAAAATCTTGAGCCATGTTAGCTTCATCATTCTTTGCATTTGCTGAATTTTCAGCAATAGACATGCCTGATTCCTTCTTCTTTTCATTGTGTTTAGCAAGCTTTCTACACTCATTAATAGCATGACCAGCCTTTCGGCAATATTTGCATCTCTTCTTCTTTTGCAAATCACTATCATTAGAGGAATGAGTGGAAGAGGAAGCTTGAGGCTTTGGTTTTGATGAACCCAAAGCTGAACCATAGTTGCTTTTTCCCTTTTGTGAGATAGCAAGTGCTTGCGTTCCCTCAATCAAACCACTCATATTGACTCTAGATTGCTCTTCTTGCAAAAGAAGAGACACAACCTCAACAAATGCTTACATATTAGGATTCCCTTTTGCAACCAAACGGAGTGTAGTAGCAAAGCTTTGAAAAGATTCCGGTAATCCTTTCAACAATGCAGAAATGAGTGATGCATCCGGAATGATCTCATCTATGTTTGCGAATTGATCTTTCAAGTCCTTGATCCGTGTCACATACACATCCACCGACTCATTTACAGCCATACATACATCCTCAAGTTGCTTCCTCAAGTATGCAACACGTGCTTCATAACGCACGACATACAAAGAAGCAAGAGTGTCCCATGCCTGTCTCGATGTATAACATGACCGAATGTGTGGAACTATATGATGCTTCATTGAAAGCGCAATCAAAGCATGAGCTTGAGCATGTTTTCCATCCCATCTAAGTTGCTCCTATGTAGGTGGAGAAGGAGAAACCACTGTACTCCAAGAAGAAGCTCCATCTGTGACAATAGACTGTGAAGTAGAAGAACTTACAGGTCTTTGCTCTACATCTGCCACTATGATCCAAAGTTGTTTAGAAACAAGAACATGCTTCATCATGTAAGACCACATAGGATAGTTGGTTCCATCAAACTTATCTTAAGCTTGAAGCATGCCAATCAAGTCATTGCTGCACGCCACTTCACTAAAGAACAAGAATGTGACAAAATCTTCACTTCGACGAAAACTGAAATGAATGCTGAAATTTCAGCTCACAAACCATCACTTTGATGGCAATTTTGACTGCACGAATGGCTTTGAAATGGGGGTAAAACTCCTGTGCACTGTTACAAGACTGATGGAGCGAGACAACCGCAACCGCAGAAGAAGGATAAACAAGATTTGTGGCTGAAATGACGGAGATGTAGGAAATTTCGCAAGAGTCGGTAAATGAAGAATGAAGAATGCGAGAGCAATAAAAAGTAGAAGACAGGAATAGAAAAGAGTTCTATCATCGAAGAGAAAAGAGTTCTGTCGTCGCGTCATCGTTTCGTTCAACTGGTGGAGCAGAGTTTATGGTGTGCACAGACTCTTGGAGTGATAGTTAGCAAGGATGTATTTGAGAGAGACCGAAGGATAGATATATCTATGTTCGCGAGATATTGCTGAGAACCTTGAGTATTGTTCCATTCTATTCATAAACATTTGTTTTGCTATTTTTTGGTTGAATCGATTCTCATTGGGTATTTTGTGATGTTGTGAGTCTATTTGATGATTAGTTATATATGATTCCATATTTTTTTGGTTTTGAGATTGTGTATTGATTGTCCTGCGTGAGACTGTGTAAGAACAGATTTTATTACTATTTCGGTTAAGTAACAAGGATTTTATATGTTAATCAGTGATCATTGAGTATTCGACCAGGATCTGTGTGTAGACTGAAGTCTTAGTGAATCATTAAGTGCGGTAGAGATCCATGATCTGAGTCAGCATACGAAAAGTTTAATATAATTTCGGTTCGAGTTGTCTGTGCATTTCATTCAGTGCGTATAGTTGTTGTAGGAAATCGTCTTATTGCGGAATATTTTGAGAGGAACGTATTCTCGTAGTTATAAGTTTTGACAGAATCACTGTGCTATTACTATAGTATATTCAGGGCCAAACATTCCAGTGCTTATCAAACCGAGGAGTAGTTAGAATTCAAACTCAACTCCGGTATTAAGAAGTGAAAAATTACTGGTGATTGTGTAAAAGATTGGGAAAATAGTACAGGGCCTCTGTCTAACAGACCCCTACCACTCCCAAGAACCCAAGGACCCGATAAGACTCGTCCGAAAATTGGATTGAGTTATTATCGTCTAACATTTGGCGATCCTACTGGGGATGTGGCATTGAGATTGCCTGGTATTTTGTTCAAATTAAAATTTTGTTGGAAGGATAATAGCAACAGAATCAGATTGTTGCGATGCTGTGTGTTTGTAATACTATATGATCAGTACGGAAATGATACATGCCGATTACTCGATCAGGAGAAAAGTATCCCAAGAATCATCAGTTAGGGATATTAAGAACAACTTTGGGAGGTACTAGTACAATTAGACCTGACCCAGTTATCGAAAAAGTGACAAACGATAACACTGATTCCGGCGAAATTACGGTAGAACGTAGTACATCTCTAGAAGTGTCTGGTGTTACTACGATACAGACTGTTGAAAATACAGCAATTTTGGAACCGATTAAGACACAGTTGGAATCTAACATAAAAGTCTTTGGAATAGATTCAGATACGATTAGAAACACTTTGGGGAAGGAAATTAATACAGGCGAATCTACGTTGTATCCAGTCACGATTTTGACTCCTTCCGGTGGAACTTCGGTAAGAAAAACACAGTTTTTCGGTGACAATTCAGTACTTTCGGCTGAATCTTCAGCTCAACTACAACGTTTGGGAGCAAGTCCTCCTACTTTGGATATCAAGGAGGAAGGAAGACTATTCGAAACAGAAATTCGCAATATAGTAAGTAAGTTAATTGCGCCGGAAAGAGTGCCATTAGGCGAAACACATTTCGGTAGTTCAGAAACTCCAACCAGAATTACAGAAGGAGTGTATAATACATTTACGATGAATGAACAACTACAACGACAAGTAGGTCAACCCAGATTGGCTTCAACGGGAGTAACATACACAAAGTTTAGTGGGTTTCCAGGAGATGACCCAGATGCACACGTACGCACCTTCGAAATCAGTTATGCTGTCCTCAACCATCCACCGGATCCGGCGTACAAAGCAATTGTTTTTCAATCTACACTTGTGAATGAAGCAACAAGGTGGCTTACTGAATATGATATTAATCATTTCGGTACTTATGAAGCAGTACGAGACGCTTTTCTGCAGCGATTCAGGTTGAAAAAGAATCCTGCAGAGATCTTTGAGTATTTACAGAACAATAGACAGAAACCAAATCAAACTGTACAAGAGTATGCTACCCTGTTCAGGACACATTTAAGGCAGCTACCCCAAGCCCATGCTAACTTACCCGACGACGTTATTACACAGTGGTTTATCAATGGTTTGCTTCCTCAACTTAGGCAAATCATGATTATAAGATGTGTAGGAGCCATGACCCTTGACGCAGTGATAGCAATGACTCTTCAGCTAGAAAACAAAGTTGGAGGATTTTCAGAGGATTTGGAATGGATTAAAACAAATAAACATGTGGCTGAAGAAATAACCAGGCAAGTATATTGCACCACCTGCAAGAATTCAGGACATACAAGTGCCCAGTGTGCGTTAAATCAGACTTATTGTGCCATTTGTAACATTGTGGGACATACCACTGAGAATTGTGCATACAATGCTAGAAGACAAGGAGCAGCAACAGTTAATGCAATTATTCAGGAACAAGGTCAGTCATCCAATCAATATGTACCCCCACATTTGAGACACAATCAACAACAAGGGTATCGACATTATCGAGGACAGAGGAACAACAACTATAACACACCGCGCTGGCAGAATGGACCACCACCGGAAAATCAAAATTTACCACCACCTCGATGTCATTTCTGTGGACAGTTGGGCAATATTAGAAGATTCTGTAGAGATGCAGCGGAATATGATCAAAGGAAAAAGGAACGTCAAAACCCAATGGCCAATGTGGTAACAATTACACCTGTAGAGACGCAGGCAGCAGCAGTTCAAACCCGTTCCGGTAAACAATTGCAACCAGCAGCAGAATTATTTGAACCAGGGATACGTGAACAACACAGAATGTATCATAAGGCTAGCCAGTGGACTACCGTAGAACCACCTGTTTTTCCAGAACCTATTCCAGTGATCCAGTCCCCGGATACCTCACAAGTTCATGCTAACAAAACAAAAGCAGGTACATCATCTGCAGTAGAATTACCACCTTCAGACCAAGCTTCGTCTTCAACAATTAAGGAAGATGAAAATCAAGTGCAACCAACTTGGGATATATTGTCAAAAGCATCCATCACATTGCCTTTCGGGCAATTACTGGCATTAGTACCAGGAATACGCCAACAATTTCAACAACAGTCTACTACAAAATCTGCTTGCATTCCGGCTACCGCAACCGTGCAACCAGAACCAGACTCTACGGTAGATCACTCCGTTCCTCTGATTACGGTATGGTTTCATAAACATCAAATTCCACAAGTTTTAATTGATGGGGGGTCCGGCGTGAATATTGCCACTGCGTCACTTTGTAAGAAGTTAGGATGGACTAAGATAGAACCAGTACAATTCTTTGTTAGGATGGCTGATCAATCTAGAGTTCATCCAGTAGGACTGGTCCGAGATATACCTATCACTGTACAAGACACAACATTCAAGATGACTTTTGTTGTTCTTGAATTGCCGGAATCTACCCTAGACTACAATTTACTTTTTGGTCGTCCTTGGTTAAAACAAGCCAAGGTAATTCAAGACTGGTCAGCTCAGGAACTTACATTCAAAGCTAAAAACCGCAAATGTGTTGTAAAATTAGATGCTATACAACCCTGTGAGTTACATGCTCGACCATATTTCGCCGAACCAGTTCATATGTTAGATGGATTGTCGGATGACGAGGAAGAAGAATTTCTGAAGAATAATGTTGATTTGATGACGATAGGAACTATTGATCTACAGTCTGTGGTAGACACTTGGAATGCTTCAGTATGTACAGTGATACCCATTGTCGAAGGAATTAAGGAGGACAATACCATTTCGATTCAAGGTAATGAATTACAGCCGCTTCTCGAACCTTCAGCTGATACAGAGAAACATCAACAATTTTATGTTCCAGAAGATCAGTTAATTACTCATAATCTTGGAGATGAAGACCACCCTCGTCCTGTAAAGATAAAGCAAAACTTACCTAAAGCTTTTCAAGCAGATTTAATCAAGCTACTCCAAGAATTTACTGACGTCTTTGCATGGGATTACAAAGACATGAAGGGTCTGGACCCTCGTATCTATCAACACAGAGTTATGATAAAACCAGAAGCAAAACCGATAAGGCAAACTAGCTACCGGATGAACCCACATTATGCATCTCAGGTAAAGGCTGAACTTGATAGATTGTTAAAAGTTGGGTTCATAGTACCAATAGAACATGCAGAATGGATTTCACCAATCGTAATTGTACCAAAGAAAAACAAGCAATTGAGAATTTGCGTAGATTATCGGAAATTAAATGCCGCAACAATACCGGATCCTTTTCCAATTCCTTTTTTGGATACAATGCTTGATAAAGTCGCAGGACATGAGATGTATTCATTTCTAGATGGATACAGTGGATATAACCAAGTAAGAATGGCTGAAGAAGATATACCGAAAACTGCATTTATTACAAATTGGGGTGTTTTTGCTTGTACCGTAATGTGGTTTGGATTGAGGAATGCACCAAGCACGTTTCAAAGATGTATGCAGGAAATATTTTCTCCTTATCTTACCTCATTCATGCAAGTATATCTTGACGATTTTTCAATTTTCGGTAAAATGATTGCACATCTAGTACATTTACGATGTTGCTTTCAGAAATGTAGAGAATATAGATTGTGTTTAAACCCAAACAAATCTGTGTTTGCGGTTTCATGTGGTAAATTACTTGGTCATATTATATCAGCACAGGGTATTCAAGTTGATCCCGATAAAATTTCAGCAGTATTAGAAGCTCCGGTGCCTAATACACCTAAGGAAGTAATGCGATTTATGGGACAAGTGAGATGGCATGGAAGGCATTTACGGTGGCTTGCTCATGTAGCAATACCACTGAACAAATTAATTTCCAAAACTGCAAGGCAATTTGAATGGACTCAGGAATGTCAGGTAGCATTTGATCGACTGAAACAATTGTTAACACAGGTTCCCATTTTACAGCCACCAGATTGGGATAACCCATTTCATGTATTTGTTGACGCATCTGATAGAGCAGTAGGAAGTGTACTGATGCAACAAACAGATAAATGGTTTAGACCTGTATACTATGCTAGCAGAAGATTAGCACCTGCAGAGAAGAACTACTCGGTGACTGAGAGAGAATGCTTAGGATTAGTATATTCGGTGAAAAAATTCAGACATTATTTATTGGGCCGAAAATTTACATTTCATGTCGATCACGCTGCATTGGTTTACTTGGTTCGACAGCAACATATCGGTGGCCGTCTAGCACGATGGGTTCTACTATTGCAAGAATTCGACTATGATGTCATTCATCGGCCAGGTAGTTCACATGCCTTAGCAGACTTTTTGTCACGCTTAGATTCAAGTGAACCTCCGGTTGGTATAAATGATACAACGCCAGCCATTTATACTTCAGAACCAACTACTGAGGAATTGTCAAACCAATCAGTGCCAACTACGTATTATGATCAGTTATTGACCTTCCTTTCAAGTGGATATCTACCTTCTGAAGTCCCTACAGCTACACGCCGAAAAATTGCAGGTTTTAGTCGACGATTCCGGTTAGTTGCTGGAGAATTATATTATATAGATCATACCGGAATCCTACTTCGCTGTATTCCACCACATGAAGTTAACTCAGTTATCACTTTGGCGCACTCAACTCCTTCCGGTGGACATTTTGCAGCAGATCTTACTCACCGGAAAATTCTGCAAAGTGGACTTTGGTGGCCAACTATGTATAGAGATATATTGGAATTTATCAAAACTTGTGATAGCTGTCAAAGAACTGGACAACCATTACAACGCCATTACTTTCCACTTCATCCAGTACTTCCTTTAGAACCATTTCAGAAATGGGGTCTTGATTTCATTGGTCCAATCACACCTCCCGCAGTATTCAGCAATAACCGATATATATTGACTTGCACAGATTACGCAACCAGGTGGGCAGAAGCATGGCCTTTACGCTCGGCTACAGCAGTTGAAGTAGCGAAATGTTTATTAACAGATGTCTTTCCAAGATTTGGACTGCCACTAGAGCTTGTTTCAGATCAGGGTACTCATTTTATGAACAAGTTGATGAAAGTATTAACACAGTCATTCCAGATCAGTCATAAATTCAGCTCACCATATTATCCTCGTGCAAATGGATTGGCAGAAAGTACCAACAAATCTCTGCTAAATATGCTTCAGAAATTGACCAGAGAAACACCGGAAAGATGGGATCAGTTGCTACCTGCAGTCTTATGGGCCTATCGCACTACATACAAGGTAACCACCGGCTTGACATCATTTAAGTTAGCCTATGGAATAGAAGCAATAGCTCCGATGGAAATTGTAATACCAAGTCTAAGAGTAGCAACGTCTCAGAAGCTTTTACCCGAAGAGTCATTGATATTTCGGCTGGAAACACTTAGAGAATTAGATGAACACCGATGGCTCAGTTTCTTAACTATGAAAGAAATCCAATTAAGACAGGCCAGGACACATGACCGAAATTTAAAGACAACAGTATTTTCGGTAGGACAGCTTGTTCTCTTTTACAATGCAAAATCTAATAGATCAGCCGGAAAATTCAAGTTACGTTGGTTCGGTCCATTCAAGATTTCAGAACAAATTGGTCCGGCTACTTTCCGATTGACGACATTGACTGGACAACCACTTTCAAAAGCGATAAACGGTTCAAAGCTACGGCCGTATCAAGTAGCGCCACCTCGACTATAACAAGGGTACACAGCGTACCACAAAATTTTTAATTTTCTTTTTTGTTTTTTAATTCCTTTTGTTTCAATTCGGTATAATCAATAAAATAAGTATAATCGCCGTACTTTAATATCTATTTATGTCCAGCCGCCCGCTCCCATCTCTGCATGCACGCACGTCTGATATAGACATTACTGTCCGTTTTGTGTAATTAGTACCGTTTAAAATATTCTTTGTACAAATTTCTTATATAACTCACTTAAACTAGCCGGATAGGTAATTTAGTCTTTTGCGACCACAGCCATAGTTTCTGAATACTTGTGTTTTGCGTCTTGCATCTCTGTGTAATGGAATCTCTAGCGAACTATATAGCCTTTGCCGAGGGTATCCCGGCTGAAGTAGGAAATTATCTGCATATACGAGGATTGGGTAGTTTCGCCGAGTTGCCCTGGCACTCAGTGGAAGCTCACCCCTTCTTTGCACAGATTATTTCAGCTATCGCTCGGGTATCTCCTACTGAGAAACGATGGGTTTTCCCTTCCTTACCGTCTAGAACTGTGATCACATTCCAAGTGTTTACAGAAGTTTATCATTTGACTCCACAAGGCCGCGAGAATGTTCCCATGATCTCAGCAACCCGAATGGCAGAGTTGTTTCCGCGATTTTCATCGAATGAATATGCCATTCTCTGTCGACCAGAACCTGAAAGAACTGCACTACAATTCCTCGTTGCTATACTCAACTTTCAAAAACGTACCTATGGTATTTCTCGACCGTTTTATTCTGCCATAGACATAGCTGCCCGAGAACCTGTTAACTTTGCTTCATTCTTCTTTCAACGTATTCATAAGGAGTGCGTCTCCATTATGAAGCAAGTGAACAAAGGAAAAACCCCGAGATCTCGACTACCACACATTTTATCATTTCTGTTTCCAACCATAATGCAAGCACAACCACCACTAAGAGGACCAGTGTTACAAATTGAAGAATCAGCGCAACCCTTAGATGAAGACGACGAAGATGAAGAAGAAATTAATCAGTTATTCAGAAGAAAACGGATCAGAATCAGTTCTTCTGAAAGTAAGAATGCAGATTCAGTCGAACAAGACGAAGAAGTCCAACAGGAGGTTGACCGGCATTCAGGCGGAGTAACACAAAAGGAACACGAGCAACAGCAGGAAGTACAAGTCGAGAATGAAGCTGATAAGCAAGACAAGGAAGCAGAAACAGAAGCCAAGCATCAAGAGGAAGAGAGGTTTCATGATACAAATACATCGATGCACCAGGAATCATCAACGCATTCATTAGCATCTGAGCATCTACAAACGCAGAAGCAGACTGAAACGGAAGCAATGTCAACTGATAAAGTCTGTCAACAGCAGCAGCAAGAGAACCAACAAACCCATGAACGTCAATCTACTAATGATGCACTGGATAAGCTCCTGAAGGCCGCCGAAACAACAGATGATCAACAGAATACAACAAAGGTAATTAGCTCTAACACAGTTCGTTCTAATTTTCCACCTCAACCGGAAACACATCCCATCCAGGATCACCCCGACCATACATCATCATCTTCCCCTAACTACTCACCACCGAATTCTGACCAACTACGCACCAATAAGGTTGACCAATCGCGACACCTTCCACAAACACAATCTGTTCAGGTATTTTCCGAATTAGCATCAATGGGACAGTTTCTTATTAACCTCTCCCAGCAATTACCTGCTCAGATGAGAGCTGATACAGACAACATTTACAAGGAGTTACAGCAGAAAATAGAAATACTGGAAGCAGATATCACTCCGCTTCAAGAAGAAGTATACACAGTAAAAGCAGAAAATCAGGCCTTACAAGAACAAGTGAGACAGCTGCAAGAACGACTCAATGATCAGGCAGATATAACAAAACAGCGGGATGAAGCTCTGGAAACAATAAACAATCATAAAGAAATGTTGACAGAAGCCACTGCAGAAATTACTAGGATAACACAGAATTTCAAAGATGCAGAAGATGGCAGAATAGCATTAGGCAACTTACTGGAAGAAACTAGAAGGAGGTTAACTCAAACAGAATTCGAGTTAGATACAACGAAAGACAGTTTATCAACAGTCAACAACATACTGCATAAGTATCTCATTGAAGAGCCTCAGAAACAGAAAAAATTAGCAGATGCGAGAAGAGAAAGAGATGCATTTTACAAAACAATCCAGTTCCTGAACCAACAGTTAGAAAGACTCGAGAATCAAGTACGAAACAAAAATGATAACATCCAGCGAATGCAGCAACAAGTAACAGATATGAAGACGGCCAGAGATGCAGCATTGGCCAATGAATTTTATTTACAGGAAGCATTTTTACAAACAGAGGCTGAAAATTTACTTTCGGGAGCTATAGCACTCAGTTCGGTGCGGACAGATGCCCAATTATTAGAACCCGACACCCTGAAAAATGTATTAGAAACGCTTAAGAAAAAGATTGCCCGTATCTTTCGGTCAGCTAGAAATATGTATTTAGAAGGTCTCGAAGCAGAAATATAGATTTTGGGCCTACAAATCCGGTGTTGTACTGGTATAATTTAATAAAAGTCATGATTTTTGTGCATAATATTTTTCGCACATGTAAAAGACGTCCCAAGTCCAGCTTTGATTTCCAGAATGATGATTTTGATTCTAGAATTTTGATAAACAGCATGAACTATCATGACCGAAGTATCATCATTTTATCAAGTGGCAGCTCAAGTCCTAATACTTATAAAGTGCGTATGCCCGGCAAAGTATTTTTCTGTATAGTGTTCTGCAAGTTCTTGTGCTCATTAACCAAAACTTCTAGCGCATTACTTTCGGCAAGTCTTACAATCATGTCTGAATCGGATATACTAAGATGGCAACTCAGAAAACGCACGCTTACACAGAACCGTGTTGTGACAACAACTGATACTACATCACAGGGTGATGAAGATGACTCAAGAACTTCGATAACATCACCAGGTCTGCATAAACACATACTATTTTCCACAGAGTTCAAAATAGAGCTTAACAGTTCTTCAAAGGAAAATGAGAACTGGTTACGAAGGATTGGACTCCTACAGTTCGCTGAATTACCCTGGGAACAGTGGACAGGCAACAACGATGCAGAGAATCAGTTACATATTATGCGACAAACAAAAGGTTTTCTTAAAAATCAGGTACAATTTTCTCCACAATTAGTTTCGTCAGTATTTCAATTACCGTTATATGAAGAAGCAGATTCTCCCAAATGTTCTTATAACGACCTGAAAAAAGAATTTGGTGAGGGCGAAGGTCGTAGATGCTATTTCATGATCAAGAATGCCACATATACTCGCCGTGGACAATTTAGATGGTACTTAGAAAGGCTCTGCTTTATAGTCAGATTTGATCTTATGTCTAGAGAAAATTTTTCGCCTCTAGTACAAGCAGAGAAAGGAGGAAAAGTAAGTTGGGCTCACTGGTTGTACAATCATTTACACAAACAGTTTTTTGTTGGGGATAGACGTAGGTCCCAAAAATACACTCGTTTACCTGTATATTTAGCTGCTATATTTGATTTTGCCAAGTCTGTAAAGAAGAAACAGTTACACTCGTCCCCCTCTCTTTGCCACGAACACCACACGGCGCCCGAAGAAGAAGTCCAACCCTCCACAGAACCAAACACAGGTAACAACCCACAGAACCAAACAGTAGGGACACCATTTCGGCTGTCCCTTAGAAGAAAAAAGGCAGACAATGTGCCTATTGCCAGTCCAAAGCAAACACCGAATGACCTCCAACCCGATTTTGTTACAAAAATGCAGAACCAACTCCAAGAAGTTTCCCAATATTTACGGCAACAAGAACAAGCGTCCAACTCAGTAATAGCACAGATGCAAAAAGAATTGGACGGCAAAGATGCGTTAATACAGGTATTACAACAAGGCAACCAGCGTATTACGGCCGAATTAATCACAATAAAAAAGTATGTCCAAGGCCTCAATCAGTGGCAGCAAGCTATCCAAACACAAATTCAAACTGAGATGTCCAGTTTTTCAACCCTGAATGCTCACCTGCAAACCGAAAATCAACTTTTGCAGTCAAGAATACAAGTATTGCAGGAGTTCGAAAAGCACATATTAAAAGAGGAGGGTGTAGAATTAAATGCCACAATGATGACAAATATGGACATAAATATATTAAAAGAACAGTTGGATAGCCATATTCAAAATCCCTGGACACTTTTTCGCAGGAGATGGTTAGCTATACTTGTTCCATCATTAGAACAAGTGCAATCAGAAAAGATTGGGAAATCAAAACCTGGCATGGACCAACAGACACCGTAAAAGGATATTTCAGCCAAGTGGTGATAGGATACTGTATGGTTACATGACTTCTGCAGAAGACATGGATTCAACAGCACAGAGGGTACTTTGATTCCATAGACGAAGCGCTTAAAGCACATGATCAAGAAGCATATAAGTAAGCAGAACTTCATGAAGAGGCAACTAGACCAGCTATACGAGTTTGAGGAAGTTCTGGAGGAAAATCAACCTATCACGTACAGTGACACATTCGGGATTGAAAGATATTTGCTGAATCACCAGCAAGATAGGGACAGTATACAGAATCTTTCTGATGCATGTATAGAAAGAAAATAGGAAGATAGCTCAGGCAAAAGGATATTATCTATAGTATTGCACTTGCGGGTTCGAGTCCACCGTGCGTGCCAGTGTTACAAGACTGATGGAGCGAGACAACCGCAACCGCAGAAGAAGGATAAACAAGATTTGTGGCTGAAATGACGGAGATGTAGGAAATTTCGCAAGAGTCGGTAAATGAAGAATGAAGAATGCGAGAGCAATAAAAAGTAGAAGACAGGAATAGAAAAGAGTTCTATCATCGAAGAGAAAAGAGTTCTGTCGTCGCGTCATCGTTTCGTTCAACTGGTGGAGCAGAGTTTATGGTGTGCACAGACTCTTGGAGTGATAGTTAGCAAGGATGTATTTGAGAGAGACCGAAGGATAGATATATCTATGTTCGCGAGATATTGCTGAGAACCTTGAGTATTGTTCCATTCTATTCATAAACATTTGTTTTGCTATTTTTTGGTTGAATCGATTCTCATTGGGTATTTTGTGATGTTGTGAGTCTATTTGATGATTAGTTATATATGATTCCATATTTTTTCGGTTTTGAGATTGTGTATTGATTGTCCTGCGTGAGACTGTGTAAGAACAGATTTTATTACTATTTCGGTTAAGTAACAAGGATTTTATATGTTAATCAGTGATCATTGAGTATTCGACCAGGATCTGTGTGTAGACTGAAGTCTTAGTGAATCATTAAGTGCGGTAGAGATCCATGATCTGAGTCAGCATACGAAAAGTTTAATATAATTTCGGTTCGAGTTGTCTGTGCATTTCATTCAGTGCGTATAGTTGTTGTAGGAAATCGTCTTATTGCGGAATATTTTGAGAGGAACGTATTCTCGTAGTTATAAGTTTTGACAGAATCACTGTGCTATTACTATAGTATATTCAGGGCCAAACATTCCAGTGCTTATCAAACCGAGGAGTAGTTAGAATTCAAACTCAACTCCGGTATTAAGAAGTGAAAAATTACTGGTGATTGTGTAAAAGATTGGGAAAATAGTACAGGGCCTCTGTCTAACAGACCCCTACCACTCCCAAGAACCCAAGGACCCGATAAGACTCGTCCGAAAATTGGATTGAGTTATTATCGTCTAACAGCACCTTGTGGAAATGTTTCTTGGCTGCTGAAATTCACAGTTCTATGCTCCGAAGTCGATTTGCACTGTTAAAAGTATGCGCGCACCACGACGCAAAAAACTAAAACTTGAGAAGAAGCTGACCCTGCTCTGATACCACTGTTGGGTGTGTGTAGAAGAAAAAGAAACACACAAGAAGCACACACAAGGAGCACAAATGTAGCAAGACACATGGAGAAGACGATGGCTGGAATAGCTCTCTCTATTGACAATGAACTGAACTGAAGTAAGAGCTGAATAATATACCTAAGTACAAAGTACCACCACATATGAGAGTATCAAGTATGTGGTAACATGGGGAAAAAACCTCTAGCCAGCACTAGAGTAAAAAGTGCCCATGTATAGGGAAAAGGTTCACATCAAAGCTACTCGAGGAACACATAAGTGTAACAATCCATTTATTGAAAAGTAAGTCTTCATTTTTATATTTCTTATAAATTCATTCCTTTCTTAATGGTGATTTTATTAATAAGTATATGTCACATTTGCAAGGATCATTGGAGTCTTATAATTATTGATTTTGTTGAATACCAAGCCTTATTCATGAACTCTCTCCAATCACAACATGGGAGCTGCAAACTCTAAGTTCTTGGACACTTCCACTGCTCTTTTACACTTCCATTACCATGCACTCTGATATTTATTTAGCCTTGCAATGCTGTAACTTTTGAAGATGCACCTTGATCAGAAATATCAAGCAAAGTGAATGAAGAAAAAAAGTTTGGTTATATACAAATTCATGTGCCACTACAGAAAGATAGTAGTAATCGTCAATGCAGTAAGGTTCTTAGAGCGTAGATTTTACAGTCCCACTCTTAATCTATCTAACTATCCAGATGGATGGATCCTTTTGGTCAGAGAAAAGCAATTCATGCCATCTTAAAAGATGCTATGTGCCCTTATGATCTAGAATCTCCTCCACCACCTCCACCACTAGGACATAAGAATACTGAAGATAAGAAGAAAGGACCTCATGTTCACTCTCCATTGAAACATGTCCCCAAGAATAAGCAAAAAAGTGAAGGCTCCAAAAAGAAGAATAAGCACAAAGGTGAAGGCTCCAAAAATGTATAGAGTTTTGTATCTATCTTGATACTTAGCCCATTACTTCCAACATATGTTGGAAGATATTTATATGCTCTTTGTTGTAAATACAATTTTGTACACAAAATAACTTGTCGTCTGTTCCATCAGGGTTACACTTCAGCTTGTATACCCACTTAGTGCCAAAGGCCTTTTTTCCTTGAGGAAAATCACATAAATGCAAAGTACGATTCTTCATAATAACATCATATTCTAATTGCATGACAGTCATCCAATTTTTTGAATTTTGTGCTTCATCAAAAGAAACACGCTCATCTTCATCACAAAGACTAGAGGCAGCCATAGCATAGCAATCTGATGCAAAAGAAGCACTATGAGATCTTGAATGAGTATGATATGATAGAGGTGCATCTAATTTGCTATCTTACAAAGTCTACAATAGCCATTCATGCATAGTTTTTTCCTCCTCTATATCAGCCCTCTGATCAACAAGTGCATCATGTAAATCTACATAAAAAATGGAATGATCTGATTCATCATGTGGAACCTATAAAGATTGAGAAATTGCCTCATTTGGACCAATTCTAGATTGTCCACTTATAAAAAGAGGTAGAAAACTGTGATACACATCTGTTAGCAGCAGACAAGGAACTGAAGGACTGACAAGGAATGACAGTCAGAGAAGAGAGTCAGAAGGGAGAGAAGGCACAAGCAGACAAGGGAGTCAACGACGATCTGGCAAGTAGGCCAATAATTTTCTTCATGAAGAAGCAAGTACGAGCATAATTCATGTTGGAGCAAACCAATCACAAATTGGTGATTATACAGATCTTGGAGAATGCTTATGGTCAGAATGAAGCAAAGGAAGACATTTGCAAAAATGAAGAAGAAGTCAGAATGTTGTCTTGTACACATATGTACATATAAGTGAAGAATCTTGTAAGCTACCATAGTTAAATCCTTAGGATGATAAGGAGTAGAGTCATAGACGCGAGATGAGTCCAAAGTCATGTATATATAAGATAATTATGACAAGAAATGTATGAGAGAAAGTAATAGAGTCATTTTGTAGATGACAATTCTGAGGAAGATGTGTAGAGAGTTTTTTCCCAGAAAATAGCGACGGGTTTTTCTCTGAGTGCTCTCTGTCTGATCATGTGGATCAGAAATCCTTTTGTACACATCTAATTGAGAAGCTAATGAAGCTATGTCTAGAGTTTCAGAATCTAATTCCTCTCCTACTGTGAGAATGATCATTAGGAACATTCATATGTAGAATGTGAGAACTGAAGCCAAAAGTAGCGCACTTTTCCGTCTCAGTATTTTGATTAGATCTGAGTGTATACTGTAAAGTTTTTGATGAGTGAGCACTTAAAATTTAAGTTAGAAGATGAGGAAGCTATGGCTAAAAGCATTTAGCAAAACGGGTTCCAGATTGGGAGAAATCAAGTTAAGAAGTTGACTATGTCGAAGGCGCAACTTCTGAGAGTCATTTTTTGACATGTATTTGATCTTAATGATCAAATTAAACTTTTGGTGATTAGTTTTGAGAACTAATGGCTAGTATGATTGCGCAAAGGTATTGCTAATACTTGTGCATCATTTACTTGAAGAAATTTGAAGATTTGTGCAGGTAAAGAAGTTGATATCTGAAGCAGACTTTCTGAAGTTGACACTTCTTCACTCAGAGAAGTGTTGCTTGAAGTTTTGGTAAAAAAGGAATATTGTTTGTGTAAAGTTTGGTTTATAGCTGACATAGAAGTGTTCTTAAGTCAGTGTAGATCAAACCTTTGGAGATTAAAAGGTCTCCAACAGTGGTATCAGAGCTAAAGGTGAAGTACAAGAGAAGAAAAGATAATCGAAGTTCCGACTGGTGCAGATATTGAAGATCTTCCAAATCAAAGGAGCACAAGGACAAATTATTGAAGATAACTTGCAGAAGTTCATAGTACAAGTTCGAAAGAATCAAGAAGGACAAAGAATATATCAAAGGTACACTTTCTCTTCATAAACCATAGTAATTGCAGATACAGAAAGTCAAGGATGGGAGAAAGCTTGCAAATTGATAAGCTAGATAGGGAGAACTATCCAGCATGGTCCATGAGGATGGAAGCACACCTCATGAGCAAAGATCTTATATCATTTATTACAGGAGATGAAGAAAAACCAGAATTTGCAGATCCAAGTATTCCTACTAGGGAAGAACTTGCAATGTTGAAGACTTGGATGAGAAAGGATGCTCAAGCAAGGAGTATCATCTACATGTCTGTAAATGATTACCTTCTACCTCACATCAGAGGTTTGGAAAGTGCTACAGATGTTTGGAATGCCTTGGAAGAGCATTTCCAAAATACAACTAAGTCTAGGAAGTCCTCACTATGGGCTGAGTTCACAACTTTCAAGAAGAAGAGCTCACAATCAATTTCAGATTATGTGGCAAGGATGAAAGATATTGCAGATAGCTTGGGAGCAGTGGATGAAGATATTGAAGAAGAAAAGTTGGTAAGACAAATACTTACAGGTCTAAGAGGTGATGAGAAGTGGAAGCCTTTTATCTTGTCCATAGAGTTGTCACTTGATCACTTTAATCCTGACCTTAATCAATTGCTAGGACATATGCTAACCTTTGAGCAGGATCTTAAAGGAGACAATGATAGAAGTACAAGTCAAGCTATGTACTCCAAGGACAAGAAAAAGAATGGCAAGGGAAAGCAATCAAATGATGATGAAGGGAATTCAAATCAAGCCAACTTCACAAAAGGGAAGACAAATTTCAGAGGTAAAGGAAGAGGAGGTAAGAACAAAGATAATGCTAAAGCTTGTTGGATTTGTGGCAGAACAAATCATTTGGCAAATGATTGTTGGTATAATAATCAAAGTGGAGGATACAACAATCAGAATTATAGTCAAAGAGGTAGAGGAGGCAGAAACCAAAGAGGTAACTTCAGAGGAAGAGGAGGTAGGACATCATATGGTAGAGGAGGTGGAAGAAACTTTCAATCTCAGTCCTACAACAATAATTATTACAATTATGCATCAGATCAGAAGGATGACATGACTCTTATCTTGAATGCAACTCATGAATCAATGGGAGAAGATCAAAGAGTGTTTTATATTGACTCAGGGTGCAACAACCATCTGAGTGGGAATCTATCCTTGATGACTGATATGGAAGCAAGGATGAATGGACATATAGTTCAAACAGGTGACAATACCAAACATAAAGTGGAGAGCATTGGATCAGTGAAGACAAAGAGTGGAAGTACACTTCTGAGTAAGGTACTTTATGTTCCTACTATTCCTAAAAATTTGATAAGTGTAGGGCAAATTGTGGAGAAAGGATATGAGGTAAGATTTACAAATGATGGTGTTTATGTACAAGATCCAAATCAGGGATATAGAACCATAATTGCAGGTAAAAAGGAAGGAAGATTGTTCACTCTCAAAGTCCAAGGTAATGTGGGACATGCATTATTTACCTATGGAAGTCAAAAGGTATCTGAATTAGACCTATGGCATAAAAGGCTGGGTCATTTCAATGAGAGAGCTATAAAGGAGATGTCAAAGAATCAGGTGGTGCTTGGATTGCCAAACATTGAAGGGCAACATATGGTGTACAAGTGTGAAGCTTGTCAATTAGGTAAAGCACATAAAAGTTCTTATAACAAATCAGGGTACAAGTATTCAAACATGCTTGAATTGGTTCATACAGATGTATGGGGTCCCTCAAGGGACTATAGCATAAATGGATCCAGATATTATGTGTTGTTTGTTGATGATGCAACCAGGTGGATTACTTTGTATGTAATCAAGGACAAATCAGAAGTCTTTAAGACATTCAAACATTTCCATGCTTATGCAGAAAGAATCACAGGACAAAAGCTAAAGAGGTTAAGATCAGATGGAGGGGGAGAGTATTTCTCAAAAGAGTTTGATGATTATTTGTGGAATGCAGGTATCAAAAGAGAAGTGACTTGCAGGTACTCCCCTCAACAAAATGGAGTAGCAGAAAGGAGGAATAGGACTCTTGTAGAGTTTGCAAGAGCCATGATGAAGGAAAAGAATTGTCCAAATTACTTATGGGCAGAGGCCATTAACACTGCAACATACCTTGTGAATAGGTTGCCTTGCAAAGCTTTGGATGGAGGAACCCCTTATGAAGCATGGTGGGGTAAGAAACCTAGTCTTGATCATTGTAAAGTATTTGGATGTATTGCATATGCTTATGTTCCTTCACAATTAAGACATAAGCTAGAACCAAAAGCAGAGAAGTATGTGTTTATTGGATATGATGATAGACAGATGGGTTACAGATTGTGGAGTCCATCCACAAAGCAATTTCTTGTTACTAAAGATGTGACATTTGATGAGCAAAACACATGGTATACAGGATCACCAAATGAGTATGCAGGTGTTGAAGAAATTCAAAGAAAAGGAAAGGCAAAGGTAAAAGTTTGTGAAGAAATTGTTGATGAAGTTGACTCTAGATGTAGAGTGCAGGATCATGTAGAAGAAGGGCCAAGATTTGATCCAGAATCAAATGAGGCTGAGACTTCAAGAAGTGCAGAAATCAGAAGATCTACAAGAGAAAGGAAAGAGCCTATAAGGTATAGTTATGATACATCTTTCCTAACAACAAAAGATTATGCTTACATTGTGAAGACAGAAGAAGATCCAACCACTTATGAAGAAGCCAAAGGTAAACAGAATTGGGAGAAGGCAATGCAAGAAGAGTATGATGCTCTACTTGAAAATGAAACTTGGGAGTTAGTACCAAGACCAAAGAATCAGAAGGTCATTGGATGCAAGTGGGTATATAAAACAAAGAGGTTTGCAGATGGTAAGGTGTCTAGATATAAGGCTAGACTTGTGGTTAAAGGTTATGCCCAAACTTATGGGGTAGATTATGATGAAACCTTTAGTCCTGTTGCTAAGATGTCTACAATTAGGACATTGATTGCTATTGCTGCTTGCAAGGGATGGAAATTATCACAATTGGATGTGAAGAATGCATTTCTTAATGGTTACATTGCAGATGAAGTATATATGGAGCAACCAGAAGGCTTCATGGAGTCAATTGGATCAGATTATGTGTGTAAGCTCAAGAGAGCTTTATATGGGTTGAAGCAAGCCCCAAGAGCTTGGAATTACAGATTGGTCAAGTTCTTGAATGAATGTGGATTTCAAGCATCAAAGGCAGATAGTAGCTTGCTAGTGAAGGCAAGTGAAAATGGATATATTTACATGTGCATTTATGTTGATGATATTATTGTTACAGGAACAGATGCTCAAGGAATCAATGAACTCAAGAAGCAAATAGAGAAGGAGTTTAAGATAAGTGACTTGGGAAACTTATCTTATTTTCTAGGAATGCAGATTGTGTATACTCAACATGGAGTATATGTTTCACAAGAGAGATACTTGAAGAATCTGTTGATCAAGTTTAACATGGAAGATTGCAAGACCTCAACCACTCCATTGGAGGTAAATCATAAATTAAGCAGGTATGGAGGTGAAGAGTTCAATGACATGAAAAAATATCAGAGTTTGGTAGGTAGTTTGATCTATGCTACCTTGACAAGGCCAGACCTATCATATGCAGTAGGTGTGTTGTCACAATTTATGCATTGTCCAAAGAAGACTCATTGGATTGCAGCCCAAAGGGTACTTAGATATATCAAAGGAACCCTAAGTGAAGGTTTGTACTATGGTTTCACTTCTGACACAAGAATCAAAGTGTTTAGTGATGCAGATTGGGCAGGTGACTCAGATGATAGAAGGTCTACTCATGGATATCTATGTTATGTTGGAGATAAGCTAGTATCTTGGTGTTCAAAGAAGCAACATACAGTTGCTTTATCATCCACAGAAGCCGAGTATAAGGGAATGGTAGAAGCTTCAAAAGAAGTCATATGGTTGAAGACCTTGATGAAAAGTTTTGAGACTGATCATAGTACTCCAATAATTTTTGGAGACAATATGAGTTCTTTGTATTTGGCAGCTAACCCTGTTTTTCATGCCAGGACTAAGCATATAGAGATGCAGTATCATTTCTTGAGGGAAAAGGTACTTGATAAAGAGATTGAAGTGATGTATACTCCAACAAAAGAACAAGTGGCAGATATGATGACAAAGAGCTTGGATGGACCTAAGCTACAGAGATTCAAGGAGATGGCAGGAGTGAAGAAGAATGGAATAATCACAATTAGTGATTGAGGGGGAGCTGTTGGAGCAAACCAATCACAAATTGGTGATTATACAGATCTTGGAGAATGCTTATGGTCAGAATGAAGCAAAGGAAGACATTTGCAAAAATGAAGAAGAAGTCAGAATGTTGTCTTGTACACATATGTACATATAAGTGAAGAATCTTGTAAGCTACCATAGTTAAATCCTTAGGATGATAAGGAGTAGAGTCATAGACGCGAGATGAGTCCAAAGTCATGTATATATAAGATAATTATGAAAAGAAATGTATGAGAGAAAGTAATAGAGTCATTTTGTAGATGACAATTCTGAGGAAGATGTGTAGAGAGTTTTTTCCCAGAAAATAGCGACGGGTTTTTCTCTGAGTGCTCTCTGTCTGATCATGTGGATCAGAAATCCTTTTGTACACATCTAATTGAGAAGCTAATGAAGCTATGTCTAGAGTTTCAGAATCTAATTCCTCTCCTACTGTGAGAATGATCATTAGGAACATTCATATGTAGAATGTGAGAACTGAAGCCAAAAGTAGCGCACTTTTCCGTCTCAGTATTTTGATTAGATCTGAGTGTATACTGTAAAGTTTTTGATGAGTGAGCACTTAAAATTTAAGTTAGAAGATGAGGAAGCTATGGCTAAAAGCATTTAGCAAAACGGGTTCCAGATTGGGAGAAATCAAGTTAAGAAGTTGACTATGTCGAAGGCGCAACTTCTGAGAGTCATTTTCTGACATGTATTTGATCTTAATGATCAAATTAAACTTTTGGTGATTAGTTTTGAGAACTAATGGCTAGTATGATTGCGCAAAGGTATTGCTAATACTTGTGCATCATTTACTTGAAGAAATTTGAAGATTTGTGCAGGTAAAGAAGTTGATATCTGAAGCAGACTTTCTGAAGTTGACACTTCTTCACTCAGAGAAGTGTTGCTTGAAGTTTTGGTAAAAAAGGAATATTGTTTGTGTAAAGTTTGGTTTATAGCTGACATAGAAGTGTTCTTAAGTCAGTGTAGATCAAACCTTTGGAGATTAAAAGGTCTCCAACAATTCACGCAGATCTAGCACTAAGGCAACCTTTAATTTTTCAACACCCTTACACCAATTAAAAGTGATTCTCATCACTAACAACCCCTGTAAATACCATTTCATATTTTTGTAGCTCCATTTTGTGCAAGCCAAGGAGTCCTTGAGCTTGAGGAGCCTTAGAAGTACCTACATATCAATTTTCGTATCAATTTTCGTACTATAAAAGGAGCTAGAGAGCTCATTTTTGGGCGTAGATTGTAATTGAAACGAACTTGTAAGAGCTTTTTGAAAGTAATCTAAGAACTCCATTGCTTCTCACTCTTTGTCTTGCCGTGTGTGCGCGTGTGTGTGTATGTGTGTGCATGATTGTGTGCTTCTCACTCACGCACTTGTGCCTCCATTTGCTCGAGGTCTTCATACCATCCTCACGTCTTCCCGGATTGACATTAAAGGAGGTGCTACTCATCGCTGAGCTACACCAAATTTTGGCGCCGTTGCCGGGGATCGAGCTTTGAGGACGAGCGTGTGATGGTAAGACGTAGAGTTGACGCGTTGGAGTTGTAGGTATTTTCTTCACTTTCATCTATTTTCTTGTTTTTTCTTCACCACCTTCATCACCATCATCATCATCACCATCTCCCACCTCCATCTCCATCATCGCGAAAATTTCTGTTTTTTGATTATATCACCATCTCCACCTCATTTCCCTCATTTCACTTGTGAGAGAGAGCGAGAGAGCGAAACTATGTGTGCTGTTTTTGCATGTTTCTTGAGCTTTCTTGCAGGTACAGGCTGAATCACCATCCCCAGCACTCTGCGCAGGTATGAAACTCGTCGAATCTGTCTCGCAGTCGCCAGCTTCTGTCGATCGCGATCGACAGAAAATTCGATCATTTGGTAAAACAAAGTTCACCACTAGCACAAGCATGATGAGCACATCCCAAATCACCTAAAACAGTAGAAAAATTCCGTGTTTTTCTGTCAATCGCGACCGACAGCCTCTGTCAATCGCGACCGACAGACCCTGTCAATCGCGACCGATAGACCCTGTCGATCGCGACCGACAGACTTCACGACCGACAGACTGCCACGTAGGACCCTGTCAATCGCGATTGACACCGTCGATCGCGATCGACAGCCACGACCGACACCTCTGTCAGTCGCGATTGACACCGTCGATCGCGACCGACTGAAATTCAACGATTGATTGACTTGTACGTGTAGCCACGTGTCCATCGCGACTGATAGGCCCCCGATTGACTGAAATTTTGGCGAAAAACCCGGAAAACGTGTCGATCGCGATTGATACCGTCGATCGCGATTGACAGCCACGATCGACTCTGTCGATCGCGATTGACACTGTCGATCGCGACTGACAGGCCCGACGGACACCTCTGTCAATCGCGATTGACAGACCTGTCGATCGCGATTGACAGGCTTTTCGGCCAAAAATTAGGGTTTTCTTTTGTTCAAAATTTAGGACAATTTTGGGGCAAAATAGTCAATCCATTAGCATTTCGGGAGGTTCCTACACTTGAGATTTGGGAGAAAACCCTAGGATCTGTCAGCCAGATTGAATCCTGTTTTAACCCCCTAAACCCTGAACAGTCATAACTTTTTCATACGAAATCCATTTTTTGAGCTCTTGGGCTTGTTGGAAAGCTCGTGGCATATACTACACGCCCTCAACTGTTTTTTATAAAGATAATGCGTTGATTTTCAGATAGGGTATTTTGAAGTTGACCATACCCAGGGGGATCAAAGTCAGGGTCTTTAGAATTGTTTTCCTAAAAATCACTATGCAAGTTAGTGTTTGTGCTACAGGAATGAAAATCATTGGTTCTGTCTTTGGAATTTAAATCTTAAAGCTAACTTTGGAACTCTTACAGATCTATTGAGAGCATCGAAAGGCGTTCTAAGCAAGTGTAAGTGCAAGCTGGGGAACACACTTCCTGGGCATTCAAGGGCAACCAAGCAGGAAACAAAAGGTTGGAAATTCTCAACTCCCCGTGTCAATTCCTAGCTTAGGCTAAGAACGACTAGTGATAGGAGTAAGTCAGGGCGACGATAGGCAATTATCAAATTGAAGCAGACCTAAACTCTCAAGTTCAAGCTAAGAACATAATCTTTGTACTATCGAGAACTTTAAAGGAAAAGAACTTAACATGGAACGAGCAATTTTAAGTGCGGAACCACACTCAAATATACCTTACGACGTGATATCAGACAAGAATTTTAACACGGGAATCAACTAAAAAGAATCAAGTAACTGATACAAAAGGACTTTGCAACGAGGTTGTACTCTGGGCAAAAATTGGGCTACTTAAATAGGCATATGAACCTTAGATCAGGACGACATCTAGTAAGGGATAGACAAAGCCTGAGGTCTTCAGAGGCTAGTGTCAACCACACTGCTAGGTCTTGGGCCCAGCAGTTGAGTCACCACTCATACTACCCAAGTTCTGAGACTAGTGAATCCGAGATGTCTCAAGGTATGGAGAGACCTACAGGTAGTTCAGGAGTGCCATACTTGCACAGGGTAGAAGGCCCGTACAAGACTCAGTTGGAATACCTTAGGACCAACCGATTAGGTGCTAGCATCTATGAGGACGGCCTAGGAAGATCCGTGGTCCAGATTAAAAACCCTGACCAATCCATAGGACTAGAGCACCCAGCTGTCAAGTTTGAAAACGGAGCATACCTGGACAAAGAAGGAACCATATACGTAGTCACCAGTCACCCAGATAGGACAGATGAATTTGGGAATGTGATCTCAGAAGCAGACTTAGGGGACCTAGAGCAAGGAAACATGGGTACAAAACCTAGAACCCCTCGAGGTAAATCGGTTCTTATTAGGATTATCACACCTGAGTGGGTTCCCCAAGACAACAAGAGCATAGATCTGCTTCTGAACCGAGAGACTGACGAAGCCTTTTGGAGGTATAAATCTGATCGACCAATGGATATAGGAACTATCATGATCTATGAGTTTAAGGATCCTGATAGCCCAGGTAGAGTGACCTACTTAGATCACGCTTCGGAGAGGATCTTTGTGGTGACAGAAAATGATAGGAATGCTTACACTTGGAAGGGTGAATTCGTTGTTCCCCAACCAAGATCGAATGTATCCTATGGTCACCCTGGAGCTGGAACATCCCAAGCTCATGGAATGCAAAGAGACAGAAGTAGAGATAGACCAGAAGTAAGCTTTGCCAACCCAGTGGGTAGAGAAAGAACGAGGACGGATACAAATAGAGTAGAGCCTGAGGTACTTAGAGCTCACAGGAATCAAAGAAATGCGGATGAGTTTCCTCTACCACGACCTATAGAGCATACAAGGACCTTGAGACTGACTCAGCTAGTTAAGTCCATGAAGAACTACTTCGATGGCACTGGAGATCCATACGATCATGTGGCTGAGTTTAGACAAGTCCTGAGAGCTGAACAAGTGGAGGATTTATTCACACAATATAATGCCTTTGGTCTAACCCTTAGGAACACTGCCCTGACATGGTTTCAGCCACTAAACGAGAGGCAGTTCAGGAGCATAGACCAACTCCTAGAGGCATTCATTATCGAATTCTCTAAGAGCGGCATAAGGCATAATACCTCCTCGCTGATTCACAGCTTCAAGCAAACTCCTCAAGAAACTGTGAGACTTGCAGGAAGAAGATTTAGGCAATACTTAGAAAGATGCCCTGTTTCGGAGCTACCCACACCAGCCAAGCAAGTGGCTTTATTCTTGGATGGATTGCTAAGTACCAAATTGAGATCATATGTGTACTTGAAGGACCCTAGGACCATAGAAGAGTGTGTACGCATGTGTATTGACATTGAGGACAACCTAGGGGAGGAGTTAGAGCTTTCCAAGATATACAAAGATTCGGATAGTGCCTCTAACCTCTCTTCCATGCAATCCACATCAATCGAGGAACTTGCAGAGAAAGTAGCTCAGAAATTAGGTGTAACTAGCAAACAAATTCCTAGATTTGCCCCTGTGAAAAGGTGCTATACTTGTGGCGGCGACCACATGGCAAATGTCTGTCCCATTATGACTCAACCCCAAGTTAATCCTAGTAGCCAGTACTGCACCAATCACACCGCGCAAGATTGCCCCTACAATAAGCAAACCGTTAGGCAGACGTACCCACAGCCATACCCTCAACAAGGAAGATACCAGAACCAGTACTCACCTCAGCAATATGCTAGGCCTCAACAAACCTACCAACCCTATCAAAACCAACAAAGGCCTCAGCCTGTGCTAGCACAACAACCCCCAGCTCCAGCTAATGTGATTCCGGTAAAGTATGCTGTTGCAGAAGAAAACCTGAATAGAGCTATAGTCCGTGTAACACCAGTGCTTTCAGAAAGTGATCCCAGTGACCATAGCTTTGATTCTACACATGTTGATAGTCCCCATGCTTACTACATGCAATCTCCTGAACATGGTGAGTCCTGCTATAGTGAAGAGCCAAATGAACCTAGTTGGGAACCAGAGTACACAAATGTAATGTACACAAACCCAAACTCTAGACCTCAACTGAGGCAAGTAAGACCCCCATTTCCTAGAGGACCGTGTTACAGATGCCAAGGAGATCACCTCATTCGTGATTGTCCCTTACCTCCACCTACACAACCCCAGTCAGTGACGATCCAAGGGCTTTTGCCAAGATTGTGGAAAAGAGCATCTCTTACGAGATTGCCCAAAGAACCCCAATAATATGCCAAAAATCACGCCTATCAATGTTATTGGGTTAGTGGTAGATTCCACAGGAAGTGTCACTTCCACTGCACCCGTACAGGTAGTCACCAGAGCTCAAGCATTGCAGCAAAACCAAGGGGTAGGCCAGGAAAAGAGCCCAGCAGCTAGTGAAACTGAGAGCATAACCAAGAAAAGGACTAGAGCCTGGAAAGATAGCCGGGAAAGAATGAAAAGATAATGGGCTAAAAAGATGAGTGAACTTGAGGAAAGCATAAGAGAAACCAAAGCCAGGATAACTGAACTCACATCTCAAACTCCCTCTCACACTATCCCACCACCACCATTCCCATCACCATCCGACCCGCCACCTTCCAACCCACCTCATATGATTCCACCACCCCCTAGAGTAGGATCAGTCCTAGCAGATCCCACTCCCGAGGACCTTAATATGACGCTTAAAGCGTATCAGGCCAGAATCCAAGAAGGGCCAAACGTAACTGATCATGAAAAATGTTACCCAAGAGCAGAATTAGAGCTTAAACGAACTAAAATTTGTGCCAAAATGGTGGAATTGGCTCAGACCATGTTTGAGGCCAGTCGCCTATTTAACATCTCTAGTTCAGCTAAGACACAGTTGCACTTTGATGGACTGTTAGAAAGAATAGAGAAGCTGATTGCACAATCAGAGAAGGAACCAACCTCTCAACATAAGGACAAGGCAAGTGAAAGAGCAAGTCTTCCTGCCCAGAAAGCCTATGTGCCTGAAGCCTATGTGCATAACTCTACGGAGCCAGACACATCTTCTTCTATGAATCGATTCACACCAGAATTCCTACGAGAGATTCAAGAAGATAAATGGGCTAAAGAAAGTGAAATCCCTCCTCCTATTGAACTTGTGGATGATGCACATGACCAATTCCCAAAAGATATCCCATCCATTTATGAGGAGCAGGAGAGCACCCACTCTCAGGACAGGCTAGACTTTGAGTCTAACTCTCTACAAGAATTACCCCACTTCACAGGCCCATGGGAAGCTAAGTCTACTTGTATGAGGGCACCCACGGTCATGGTACGAAATGAGGACTCAGTCTTACCTAGGAACACAGAGGTAGTGAAAAACACTAAAGTGCAGTGCAATCTCAAGTTAGAAGAGCTACTCAAGGTTAGACCTGAGCTATGGAAACATGTAGCTAAACAAGTACGAGAAATAGCCAAACCTCGTTCCCAGGTAGGATCCCAGAGAACAGTGCCAGAAATACCCTTGGATAAGATAGGAGATATGTGTGAAGGTGAAGAAGGGAATGTGAAGAGAGATGGTGGATGCAATCCAAAGATGAGTAGGTGCCGCTACAACCAGCTTCACACCAGCCAACTGAGACTTCAGAGTTGATTAGTAGACCCTTTGAGCTTCCTAAATCCACCAAAATATCAGCCAAGTACTTTGGAACATGTATCCCAAAAGTTTAAGTCAAGACCGACAAGTTGCGAAATGACTAGCTCCCAAAACTTGCTATTTTTGGACATACACCTGCTGGAAAAAATGAACAGTGCTCTCAATCTGGAAGGAATTAGAAAAATTCCTTTTGGGCATAGCAAATAGACTTAGCAAGCTTCCTATTCCAAGTTAAAACACTTCAAATGATGGACTGAGCACTGAGAACAAGTTTCATCAAGTTCTGGAACATTCCCACAATTCTCGGGGCTCTGCAGAGATAGACCAGTAAGCAGTAAAATGCAGATATCTCCAAAAGTATAAATCCAATGACCTTGAAAATTTATAGGTAGAAACTAGACAGTGAGAGCTATCCAACGCACTTTAAAACACTGAAAAATGTTCAGTAAAACTCGAGATATGACCTTCTGAAGTTACTGCTCTGAGTGAGTATAGCAAAGAACAAAACAGAGAGGTAGATGATAATAAATGTATAGATTCACATATGATTACAACCACATTGGCAATGAATCTTTGCACAATGGGAGTAGAATGATAGAGCTATGGAGTAAGCTCTTCAATCTCTACAAAATGACATGAAGTGGTCACGTACAAGGCTTGCTAATAACCTCTTCCTTCTTGCTCCTTTTATAGCTATTCTTGGAGGGAGTTTTGAATTCGAATTCGAATGGCTCCACCTAAAAGTGATCCCCAAAGTTAGGAGAGAATCCCTCAGCTCAAAAATTCGTGATTTTGGTAGTTGGAGCCACGAATTTGCTTTTACATCATGGATGAGGTAAGCCATCCT
Source organism: Ceratopteris richardii (assembly GCA_020310875.1). Taxonomy (NCBI): domain Eukaryota; kingdom Viridiplantae; phylum Streptophyta; class Polypodiopsida; order Polypodiales; family Pteridaceae; genus Ceratopteris; species Ceratopteris richardii. The sequence goes on along the minus strand of CM035435.1, from coordinate 25,134,860 downwards.
TTTCCTTTTTTCTTTTTCCATTTACAAGAGATAAAATGTACTCTTTTACAAGAGGTGTTCACATGACTACTCATGTGACTTACAAATGAGGATAATATCAAGCATATCAAGCATGTAGGCTTGGGCAAAATGCACCAACAGCTCCCCCTCAAGCCTAACATGCTTGGCCTCCAAATAAGTCTTCAATTGTCCTTGATTTCCTGCAAGCCAATCATCAACTTGAATCTACTTAACTTCGTACCATCAAGAGCTTTCGTCAACATGTCTGCACATTGCATATCTGTAGAGACATAGGATAGTTGAATATCCTTGCTCAATAGCTTCTCCCTTACATAATGGTAGTGGACTTCAATATGCTTGGTTCTAGCATGGTATACCGGATTAGCTGCTAGATGTAGTGAGCTTGTGTTGTCACCAAAAATGTGAGGTGTTGAAGAATGAAGTCCAAGATCTGTGTACAAAGATTTTAACCACATGATTTCTTGAGTTGCATTAGCCAAACCTCTATATTCTGCTTCAGTAGAAGATAATGCCACGGTTGGTTGCTTCTTCGATGACCAAGAAATGATTTTTGAACCTGCAAATGATATATAACCTGATGTGCTTCTTCTATCATCTTTAGATCCGGCCCAATCTGCATCTGAGTAGACCTTTAGCTCAATATCTGAAGTATATGAATAAAACAAACCTTCATTCATGGTCCCCTTTAGGTACTTGAGGACTCGCTTGGCCGCTTCCATATGTGGTCTTCTCGGCTTATGCATAAACTGACTCAATATGCTAACACTATAGCATATATCCACCCTTGTGAGTGTTGCATAGTTCAAACTTCCAACCAAGCTTTGATAGCTTGTGATGTCTTCAATTGGCTCTCCTTCATAAGCACTAAGCTTATGATTTTGCTCCATAGGTGTACCTGCACACTTTGTATTTTCCATTTTGAACTTGATGAGCATGTCATGGACATACTTCCTTTGTGTGATGTATATACCTGAATCTGTGTAGATCAACTCCAATCCAAGAAAATAAGTGAGTGGTCCGAGGTCACTTATCTTGAACTCCTCCTTCATTTGACTCTTTACCTGTTTGATTCCTTCAAGATCATTGCCTGTGATAATAATATCATCAACATACACACATAAATAGATCACTTCAGATCCATTCCTCTTTATGAACAAAGAGGTATCCGCCTTGCTAGCTTTGAATCCTTGGTCCTGCAAATAAGTAACCAATCTGAAATTCCAAGCTCTTGGAGCTTGCTTCAATCCATACAAAGCTTTCTTTAGTTTGCATACATAGTTAGGATGATGTGCATCCTCATATCCAGGAGGTTGTGCCATATACACTTCCCCAGAAATCCATCCATTCAAGAAAGCATTCTTTACATCAAGTTGATAAAGATTCCAATTTCTAGATGCAGCAAGACTTATGAGAACCCTAATTGTAGGCATTTTTGCAACAGGAGAGAAAGTCTCCTCATAATCAATACCATGGGTTTGAGCAAACCCTTTAGCAACTAACCTTGCTTTGTGTCTATTTATACTTCCATCTGGATTCCTCTTGATTTTGTATATCCATCGAGATCCGATTATCTTCATAGATGGCTTGTTAGGTACAAGCTCCCAAGTGTCATTCTCCTTCAAGGCTTCCATTTCTTCATCCATTGCATCTCTCCAAGCTTTCTTGCTTTGTGCTTCTTCGAATGTGGTAGGTTCTTCATTGGTTGAATCCTTTGCAATGTAGATTGAGTGCTTGGTGACCAAAGAAGTATCATAACCAAACCTCTCTGGTTTCTTCTTCTCCCTCGAAGACCTTCTAAGTGGTTGATGTGAGCTCTCGGGTCCATATGTAGCATCCTGCATCTTTGCTTTACCTTTGTTCTTCCATAGCTTTAGTCTTTCCAAGTCTTCTAGGTCAATCTCCGAATCACTTTCTTCAATCTGCTTTGGCTCCTTTGGTTGAAGTGATGGAAAATCTTCATCCAAGTCATATGGCAGCTTCACTTTCCTATCATCATCAAACCATGATTTGTTTTCATCAAAAATTACATCTCTACTCACAGAAAATCCTTTATTGGTTGGATTGTACAATCTATATCCTTTTTGGTTTTGATCATAACCAATGAATACACACTTCTATGCCTTGGGATCCAATTTCCCTCTTACTTGAGAAGGAATGTGAGCATAGGCTAAGCATCCAAAGATTTTACAATGCTCTAGACTAGGTCTTCTTCCATTCCACACTTCATATGGAGTGGTTCCATCTAGTGACTTAGATGGAAGTCTATTTATGAGATATGTGGCTGTCGACACAGCCTCTGCCCATAGGTAGTTCGGCAATCCCTTTTCGTTGAGCATGGACCTTGCAGCTTCGACGATAGCTCTATTCCTCCTCTCTGCTACACCATTGAGTTCAGGTGTATACCTTGTAGTGACTTCCCTTTTAATGCCTCTTTCATGCAAGAAGGCATCAAATTCAGAAGAGAAGTATTCTCCTCCACCATCTGATCTGAGTCTTTTCAAAGTCCTACCTGTTTGATTTTCAACAAGAGCAATATACTTCTTAAAGCAATTAAACACTTCATCCTTGTGCTTCATGAAAAACAGAATGGTCCACCTGCTACAATCATCTATGAAAGACACATAATATCTTGAGCCTGATATAGATGGCTCCTTACTTGGACCCCACACATCCGTGTGCACTAGATCCAAAGGATTTTGATACATATATCCTTTCTTATTGAAAGGTTGTCTATGAGCCTTGCCGAGTTGACAAGCTTCACACTTATAAATCATGTGTTGCCTTGTGATATTAGGCAAACCAAGTACACTTTGGTCCCTGCAAATCTGTTTGAGTGTCCTCTCACCAATGTGAGCAAGCCTTTTGTGCCATATCTCCAACTCTGTTAGAGTTTGAGATCCATAGCTAAACAAAGCTATGTTCTTTGTATCTTCCACTTCAAAAGTGAAAAGCCTTCCTGTCTTTTCTCCTTTGGCAATCCTTCGAAAGCCTTGCCTTGGGTCTTCAACATATGCTCCAAATCGATTGAATCTAACCTGCAATCCTTTTTCAACAATCTGTCCAACACTTATTAAATTTTTGGTAATTGTAGGGACATACAAGACTTTGCTTAAGAGGTTCATATTCCCATCTGATGTCTTCACATTACCTATCTTCTCCACTGAGTGCTTTGTGTCATCTCCTGTCTGCACTTCATGCTTGTTATGAGGATCTTCCAAATCAGAAAGTAAAGCCACATTTCCTGCTACATGGTTCGAGCATCCCGAATCAATGTAAAATATGTGATCATCATCCTTACCCTTCTTTGTTGATAGATTCATAATCAATAATGAATCTTCTTGACTTTGGTCCTCTGTATAGTTATTGTAATCTCTTCTTCCTCTATGGCCACTTTGATAGTTGTTGTTGTTGTTGTAATTGTTGTTGTAGTAGTTGTTGTTGTTGTAGCCTCCATTGTACCTACCTCTATTTGATCCATAGCCACCTCTATTGAATCCTCTTCCTCTTGAGTTCCTTGGATTCCTGAAACATTCTTCAGTAGTATGGTTAGATAAGCCACATATGTTGCAAGGTTGAGATGATTGGAATCTCCCCCTGCCTTGCTTTCCACCTCTGCCTCTTCCTCTAGCTCTTCCTCTACCTGCAAAGTTTGCTTGGAAAGAGCTTCCTTCATCTTCATTCTTCCTATTCTTTGACTTGTCCTTGACCTTAGCTTTATCAGAATATAAGGCAGAAGTTTGATTACCTCTTGAGGACTCACCACCTTTGCTAATCTTTGCTTCATGAGTGAAGAGTTGGCCCATGAGTGTGTTGAGGTCGGGTACATGCATATCCATGTATAAATCCATGGCTGTTGTGAATGACTCCCACTTGTCGTCTGCTTTGATTCCATTCATGATTTGTCTTATGATTTGCTCCTCTTCAATTACCTCTCCAATGCTTCCAAGTTGGTCGGAAATCTCCTTCATCTTTGTGACATAATCAGTCACATTTTGCTTCGGGCTTTTCTTCATTGTTGTGAACTCCATCCACAATTGGTTCTTCCTTGCTCGAGTGTTGGAAGAGAAGAAAGAAGCAAGTGCATTCCAGGTTTCTCTTGATGTCTTGCATCCCTTGACATGAGGTAAAAGAAAATCAGAGATTGAGTTTAGAATATAGGACCTTGCAAGTGCATCCTTCGAACACCAATTCGAAAGTCCTTCCACTTCTTCATGTGATGGTTGCCCTTTGTTCCTCATGGTTGGCATTGCTTCATCTCCGGATATGAATCCATATAGATTCCTTCCTTGAAGGTAAGCCTCCATCCTTAGAGACCATGCCGGGTAGTTGTTTCGATCCAATTTGTCAATTGTTGATGGAAATCCATCTCCCATGTTGCTTGACTATGCTCTGATACCACTGTGAAGAGAGATGGTGGATGCAATCCAAAGATGAGTAGGTGCCGCTACAACCAGCTTCACACCAGCCAACTGAGACTTCAGAGTTGATTAGTAGACCCTTTGATCTTCCTAAATCCACCAAAATATCAGCCAAGTACTTTGGAACATGTATCCCAAAAGTTTAAGTCAAGACCGACAAGTTGCGAAATGACTAGCTCCCAAAACTTGCTATTTTTGGACATACACCTGCTGGAAAAAATGAACAGTGCTCTCAATCTGGAAGGAATTAGAAAAATTCCTTTTGGGCATAGCAAATAGACTTAGCAAGCTTCCTATTCCAAGTTAAAACACTTCAAATGATGGACTGAGCACTGAGAACAAGTTTCATCAAGTTCTGGAACATTCCCACAATTCTCGGGGCTCTGCAGAGATAGACCAGTAAGCAGTAAAATGCAGATATCTCCAAAAGTATAAATCCAATGACCTTGAAAATTTATAGGTAGAAACTAGACAGTGAGAGCTATCCAACGCACTTTAAAACACTGAAAAATGTTCAGTAAAACTCGAGATATGACCTTCTGAAGTTACTGCTCTGAGTGAGTATAGCAAAGAACAAAACAGAGAGGTAGATGATAATAAATGTATAGATTCACATATGATTACAACCACATTGGCAATGAATCTTTGCACAATGGGAGTAGAATGATAGAGCTATGGAGTAAGCTCTTCAATCTCTACAAAATGACATGAAGTGGTCACGTACAAGGCTTGCTAATAACCTCTTCCTTCTTGCTCCTTTTATAGCTATTCTTGGAGGGAGTTTTGAATTCGAATTCGAATGGCTCCACCTAAAAGTGATCCCCAAAGTTAGGAGAGAATCCCTCAGCTCAAAAATTCGTGATTTTGGTAGTTGGAGCCACGAATTTGCTTTTACATCATGGATGAGGTAAGCCATCCTTTTCCTTTTTTCTTTTTCCATTTACAAGAGATAAAATGTACTCTTTTACAAGAGGTGTTCACATGACTACTCATGTGACTTACAAATGAGGATAATATCAAGCATATCAAGCATGTAGGCTTGGGCAAAATGCACCAACAGGGAACACCTATCTTCCCATTACCTACCAGGAGTACACCACCAAGGCAATTTTGGACTCAGGTGCAGGAGTTGCAATTGCCACCACTTCCCTATGGAAGCGTTGGGGCAAGCCAGCACTCAGGCCAACGAGAATGAAATTGCAGATGGCCGATGGTCACATAGAGAGACCCCTAGGGTTGTTAGAAGGAATAACTCTCACTACATGTGGTGTTGAGTTCGAGCATACATTTGCTATATGTGACTTCAGCAAAAATCATGCCTATGAGATGATTTTGGGAAGACCATTTATGCGACAGTTGCAAGTGGTACAGGACTGGGGAACCAACTCCTTGTATTTGCAACACTTAGGTGTTACAACCAAAGTAAATCTCAAAGATTACTCTCATAGAGATGTACCTCCTATCCAATGGAATCCCATCCATAGAGCAAAAGATGATACAGAATCGGTGCACTCCATTGGGTCAGGATCCTCTTGGATGCATGAAGACACCCACTTATGGATGTGCAAAGTAGCAGTAGACGAAGAGAAGAGAGAAAAAGCCAGAGAGGTAGGTGCAAAAGAAACCCATAGATCAATCCAAGACCCAGCCTATGCACCTGTAGTTTTTCCAGACGAAGAATTTGAACCTCACGGCTGGGCAGAAATTTTAGCAACCATGGATGTAGCCATCAATGAGGAACAATGGACACCTCACTGTGATGAGGATGGCTATGACATTTCAGTCTTCTCCATAGAGCCAATCATGGGAGAGGCAGTTCTAGAAGAATGCGAACCTAGCCCTGATGCATTTGAGGATGCAAGTGACTCCGATCTAGAGTCAATCATTATGGACCCACCATTTGCATCAGATGAAGAATACTTCCATGAAGTAGAATTTCAACCCCAGAGACATGGAGAGCTTACAAATGATGTAAGATTAGCAACACATGTGACCCCGAAGGAAGAAGGGAAGAAACGAAAGAAGAGAGAAGTCTCACCAGAAGAGGAAGAATCTTTGTTTGAGGTCCCAGAAAATTTTAAGAAGTATGAGATAGACGACAGGAGAGTCATGATAAGAATGCCTAAACGAGAGGCACAATCAGGAGAGGCCTATGATAACAAAGAAACCACCAAGAAAATAGTAGTGGCCCTAGAAGAAGGAGAGGAGAGATGCACGTACATAGGCCATGACCTAACAGAGGAAGAAGAGCATGCGTTAATAGCCTTGCTAAGAGAATACAGAGATGTATTCGCTTGGAGTTACAAGGATTTGAAAGGTGTTGACCCTGACATATGCTCACACACCATCCCCATGACTTCAGATGCCAAACCCTCTAAACAAAAGCCCTACACATATAACGATAATTACGCTGCTAAGATCAAAGAGGAGATAGATAGACTGGTCAAAGCTGGATTTATCTATGAAATTGAGCACACTGAGTGGGTATCCCCCATCGTAGTGGTGCCCAAGAAGAATGGCAAGCTGCGTGTGTGCATTAACTTGAAGAAGGTCAATGCAGCCACACTTCGAGATAACTATCCGCTTCCCATCACAGAACATCTCTTAGAAAGAGTGGCAAGCAAGGAAGTGTACAGCTTCCTTGATGGATTTTCGGGTTACAATCAAGTAGCCATAGCTCCAGAAGATCAGCATAAGACAGCCTTTGCCACAGAATGGGGCATTTTTGCCTTTAGAGTAATGCCATTCGGGCTTACCAATGCACCAGCTACCTTCCAGAGGCTGATGTGCCATGTATTTAAAGAATTCCTGAGGAAGAACTTAGAAGTCTATGTTGATGATCTTTGTGCTCATTCCAACATTAGACCAACCCATATTCCTGAACTCAGACAAATCTTTGACAAATGTAGAGAATATCAAGTCTGCCTGAACCCGGAAAAGTGCGTTTTTATGGTCAGGCAAGGCAAGATTCTAGGACACATAGTGTCAAAGAATGGCATATCTACGGATGAAGAGAAAGTGAGAGCTATAGCAGAGCTACCTAGGCCAAGGAATGTCAAGGAAGTACAAGCTTTCATGGGACATTGTGGTTACTACCGTCTGTTCATTCACATGTATGCTGTCATTGCAAAGCCCATGTACGGACTTCTGACTAACTTTGAGTGGACGGAGGAATGTGAGAATTCCTTCAATGAGCTTAAACGACGATTATGTTCAGCACCAATCTTAACCACACCGGATTGGATAGGCCTTTCCATGTTCATGTGGATGCATCCAATTATGCCATTGGGTGTGTGCTTGCTCAACCTACTGGTGAAGGTAACATGAATCTCCCAATTGCCTATGCCAGTAGACAATTGAATGTAGCTGAACGAAATTACACCACTACGGAGAGAGAAGGCTTAGGCATGATATATGCAGTTAAGAAATTTAGACACTATTTGCTTGCAAATAAGTTTAAATTTTTTACTGATCATCAGGCATTGCTAGACCTCGTAAACAAGCCATGCAATACAAGAAGATTAGTAAGATGGTTTCTCTTACTAATGGAATATGACTTTGAGGTAGTGGTGAGAAAAGGGAGGACTCATTTGAGAGCAGATCATCTCTCTAGGCTCACATCTGGAGAAGCCCCACAAGGAGTATCAGATGATCTTCCTGATGCTTACTTGTTTAATTTGGAAGTGGTGCCGCAGTGGGCTAAGCCATTGGTGCCAGTATTGACATACGGGCCTAACCATCCAGTAGTAAACACACAGGATAGAGAGGTTGTGAAAGCCCAAAAGTACCACATCATGGCAGGAAGCATGTACAAGCACACAGATCAAGGAATCTTGGCTTGTTGTGTGGAAGAGGACGAGTACATTAAATGGTTGCAATTAGCACATGTAGGTGCGTTAGAGCAACAATACTCAAAGCAACGAACTTTACAGACACTAAGGAGACTCGGAGTACATTGGCCAACTATGGAAGTTGATGTCCAAAGGATGTGCAAGGAATGCCCAATCTGTTGCACTAAACCACCTGTGGAACACGCCACTCTTTATCAAGTGTCCATTGTGCCAGATTGGAGTGAACCACTAGTATCCTTCTTGAGGACGAAAACATTCCCTCCAGACATGACTCTGGCTAGGCAAAGGAGTTTAGAACAAGAAGCCCAGGATTACTCTCTTATTGGCGATAATCTATACAAACGTGGTAAAGATGGTTACTTAAGACTGTGTGTCCATGAAAGTGAATATCTTAAGATCTTGGAAACTGCTCACCAAGGTGTAGCAGGAGGACACTTTGGACCAGATCGGGTGATCAAGGCAATACTATTTGCGGGCTTTTGGTGGCCGACCCTTCACATGGACGCACATACCTATGTGAAACGGTGTGATGTCTGTCAACGAACTCAGTATCCTATACGTAAAGATGAGATGCCACTGAAACCTATGATGGGTGGACGTGCATTCTCTAAGTGGGGAATAGACTTCGTAGGTCCTATTAATCCCCCAGCTAAGGGTTCCCATGCATAATATATCATTGTTGCAACAGACTATCTAACTAAGTGGGTAGAGGTAAAAGCCACAACGAAGAACGATGCTCAAACAACTGCTAAATTCTTATTTGAGAATGTGTTCACTAGATACGGGCTACCTATAGAGTTAGTTAGTGATAGAGCACTCATTTCTTGAATGAAGTTATTGAAAATCTGCTCCAAGAATTCTTGGTGGTGCATAAGAAATCTGCCCCCTATCACCCACAAGCTAATGGGCAAGCCGAAAGCACAAACAAGATTCTATGTAACGTGTTGACCAAGTTAGTGAATAATAAACGCTCTGATTGGGACAAACAGCTACACCATGCTGTTTGGGCATACCGAGTCGCCTACAAAACGGTACTCCAAGCCACCCCCTTTCAGATGGTATTTGGCCAAAATGTTGTGCTACCCTTGGACTTCTTAATACCTACATTGAAAGTAGCACAAGAGCATGAATGGACGGGTCATGAACTCTCCTCTAGACTTTTTGACCTTGAACCATTAGGAGAAACAAGACTGAGAGCAGCTGCAGGGATATATGCAGCAAAGAAACGACAGAAGGCATACTTTGATGCCCATCTTAAGGATAAAGGTTTAAAAGCAGGCGACTTAGTTTTAGTCTACACATTGAAGCAACATGCAAGGAAGCTAGAAAAGAGAGGCTACGGACCTATGATCATCAATAGGATCTCCACGAGTGGAGCAGTACAACTAGCCACTTTAGAGGGTGATGTTCTCCCAAACTATATTAGCGGATGCAGAGTCAAGTTGTATCAAGAACCTCTCACAGAGGAAATGCTAAGTCGACTCAATACTGCCAAGAAACGCAAGGAAGAAGAAAAGCGGATTCGAGAAGAAGCTCAAGCAGAAGCTTTAGAACGCATCAGAAGGATGAAATTGCGAAGGCAAGGCCGAGATCAGCCTAGAACAAATGACTATGCAGATCAAGGATATCATATGGCAATGTGTGAAGTCGCAGGAACAAGCTCACATAGGATAATTGATCGACGTCCTTTCATAACCTTATGTTGGCATACAAAGCAATAAAGGAGTCATGCACAATACGGCAACAAGGCCAGATCATTTTTTCCCATAGATTATGTACAACCCAAGTGATTTTAATCACTACACAAACATTGTAAATCCCGTTTTTGGTAGATTAGACTCCATTTTGTGCAAGCCGAGGAGTCCTCGAGCTTGAGGAGTATTAGAAGTACCATCGTACCAAATTTCATAATTTTTAGACTTCGTTTGAGCCCTCAAATAAGCCCTGGAACCTAATTTTTAACTAGGCCGGACACTAGGTCTGGACAGGGCCAAAAGCTAGTCAAAAACTATAAAAAGAGCTAGAGAGCTCATTTTTGAGGTTAGATTGTAATTGAAACGAACTTGTAAGAGCTTGTGAAAGTAATCTAAAGCACTCCATTGATTCTCTCTCTTTTTCTTGCCGTGTGTGCGCGCGTGTGTGTATGTGTGTGCATGCTTGTATGCTTCTCACTCACGCACTTGTGCCGCCACTTGCTCGAGGTCTTCATACCATCCTCACGTCTTCCCGGATTGACATTAAAGGAGGTGCTACTCATCACTGAGCTACACCAAATTTTGGCGCCGTTGCCGGGGATCGAGCTTTGAGGACGAGCGTGTGATGGTAAGACGTAGAGTTGACGCGTTGGAGTGGTAGGTATTTTCTTCACTCTCATCGAATTTCTTTTACTTTCTTCACCATCTTCATCACCATCATCATCATTCCCATCTCCCACCTCCATCTCCATCATCGCAAAAATTTCAGTTTTTGACTATATCCCCATCTCCACCTCATTTCCCTCATTTCACTTGTGAGAGAGAGCGAGAGAGCGAATTTGCATGCGCTGTTTTTGCATGTTTCTTGAGCTATTTTGCAGGTTTTTTGCTGTACCATCATCCCCAGCAGTGTGCGCAGGTACGACAGGCTCTGCACAGTTCCCGAGACGACGATCTCTGTCTATCGCGACAGACAGAAAATCTTAACATTTTGTGAATGCATGAGTAGCACTGTAACCTACACCTTGAGGGCATTCTAGATCACTAGAAGTTTTTCAAAAATTTGCGTTTTTTCTGTCTATCGCGACAGACACCGTCTATCGCGACAGACACCGTCTATCGCGACAGACAGAAATCCGCGACAGACACCGTCTATCGCGACAGACAGAAATCCACGATAGACACCGTCTATCGCGACAGACACCGTCTATCGCGACAGACAGAAATCCACGATAGACACCGTCTATCGCGACAGACACCGTCTATCGCGACAGACAGAAATCCACGATAGATAGCGACTATCGCGACAGACACCGTCTATCGCGACAGACAGAAATCCGCGACAGACACCGTCTATCGCGACAGACAGAAATCCGCGACAGATACCGTCTATCGCGACAGACACCGTCTATCGCGACAGACAGAAATCCACGATAGATACCGTCTATCGCGACAGACACCGTCTATCGCGACAGACAGAAATCCACGATAGACACCGTCTATCGCGACAGACACCGTCTATCGCGACAGACAGAAATCCACGATAGATACCGTCTATCGCGACAGACACCGTCTATCGCGACAGACAGAATTTCACGATAGACACCGTCTATCGCGACAGACAGCCCCCACGATAGATTGTGTCTATCGCGACAGACACCGTCTATCGCGATAGACAGGCATTTTCGGCAAAAAATTAAGGAGTGAATTTTTGGAAATTTAGGCTAAATTTTGGGCATATTTGCACTTTCATGTACTCATCTACTTACGAAGGCCTTAGAAAATGCATTAAAACCCCCGAAAGGTTCTGTTTGTCTAGTTAACCCCCTAAACCCTGAACGGTCATAACTTTTTCATACGAAATCCATTTTCTGAGCTCTAGGGCTTGTCGGAAAGCTCGTGACATATACTACACGCCCTCAACTGTTTTTTATAAGAATAACGCGTTGATTTTCAGATAGGATATTTGGAAGTTGACACACTGAGGGGTAGGAACACCAAGGGAGCTCTAGAGTAAATTTCTAACAATGCAAAAGGGGGAACAAGGGTCATTAAAAAAGTGTCTGAAATAAATTGTCTGTCAATTGAAAGATCTACTTGGAGCTAATCTTGGGATTTATGCAGGCCTATTGAGAAGCAATTGAGAGTATCCAAGCAAGGGTGTGGCACACGCTTGAGAATCAACTTCTCGAGCACTAAAGAGCAAGGTTCGGCAAGAAAGGTCGGAATATTCTCAACTCCTCTTCGTCAATTCCTAGCCTAGGCTAAGAGCGATTAGAAGTAGGAGTAAGTCAGGGCGACGATAGGCAGTTATCAAGTTGAAGACTACCTAAAAACTCAAGTTCAAGTTAAAAATTTAATCTCTGCACTACCGATAACATAAAGGAAAAGAACCTAACGTGGAACGATCAATTGCAAGTGCGAAACAACATTCAAACATTCCTGACGACGTGATATCAGACAAGAACTCAAACGTGATAAAATAACTAAAAAGAATCAAGTGACTGGTACCAATTAATCGGCAACGAGGTTGTACTCTGAAAAAAAATTGGGCTAATCAGTTAGGCATATGAACCTTAGATCAGGACGACATTTAGCAAGGGAAAGACAAAGCCTTAGGTCTTCAGAGGCTAGTGTCAATCACACTGCAAGGTCTTGGGCCCAGCAGTTGAGTCACCACTCTCATTACCCTAGCTCGGATACCAGTGAATCAGGGATGTCTCAAGGCATAGATAGACCTACGGGAAGTTCAGGTATGCCTTACTTGTACAGGGTGGAAGGCCCTTACAAAACACAGTTGGAATACCTTAGGACCAACCGATTAGGTGCGAGCATCTATGAGGACGGCCTAGGAAGATCTGTGGTCCAGATTAAAAACCCTGACCAATCCATAGGACTAGAGCACCCAGCTGTCAAGTTTGAAAACGGTGCATACCTGGACAAGGAAGGAACTATATATGTAGTCACTAGTCACCCTGATAGGACCGATGACTTTGGGAATGTAATCTCAGAAGCGGACTTAGGTGACCTGGAGCAAGGGAACATGGATGCGGAACCTAGAACCCCTCGAGGTAAATCAGTTCTCACTAGGATTATCACGCCTGAATGGGTCCCCCAAGACAATAAGAGCATAGAGTTGCTCCTCAATCGAGAAACTGATGAAGCCTTTTGGAGGTATAAGTCTAATCAGCCAACAGACATAGGAAATATCATGACCTATGAGTTTAAGGATCCGGATAGCCCAGGCAGAGTGACCTACTTAGATCATGCTTCAGAACGGATCTTTGGGGTGACAGAAAATGATAGACATGCCTACACTTGGAAGGGCGAATTTATTTTCCCCCAACCTAGATCAAATGTATCCTATGGTCATCCTGGGGCTGGAACTTCCCAAGCTCATGGTACGCAAAGAGACAGAAGTAGAGATAGACCGGAAGTAAGTTTTGCCAACCCAGTGGGCAGAGAAAGAACGAGAACCGAGACGAATAGGGTAGAACCCGAGATGCATAGAGCCCACAGGAACCAAAGAAATGTAGATGGATTCCCTCTGCCGAGACCTAGGGAGCACACAAGAACTTTGAGACCCACCCAGCTAGTTAAGTCCATGAAGAATTACTTTGACGGCACAGGAGATCCCTATGATCATGTGGCGGAGTTCAAGCAAGTCTTGAGAGCCGAACAAGTTGAGGATCTATTCATGCAGTACAATGCCTTCGGTCTAACCCTGAGGAATACGGCACTTACATGGTTTCAACCATTGGATGAGCGCCAGTTCAGGAGCATAGACCAACTCCTAGAAGCATTTATTATTGAGTTCTCCAAGAGTGGCATAAGGCACAACACCTCCTCACTGATTCACAGCTTCAAACAAACCCCTCAAGAGACTGTGAGACTTGCCGGAAGAAGATTTAGACAATATCTTGAAAGGTGCCCTATTTCGGAGCTACCCACATCTGCTAAACAAGTAGCCTTATTCCTTGACGGATTGTTGAGTCCAAAATTGAGATCCTATGTGTATCTGAAAGACCCTAGGACTATAGAAGAGTGTGTACATATGTGCATTGACATTGAAGATAACCTAGGAGAAGAGCTAGAGCTGTCCAAAATTTACAAAGATTCAGATAGTGCATCTAGTCAATCTTCCACACAAGCCACATCAATTGAGGAACTGGCCGAAAAAGTAGCTCAGAAATTAGGTGTGACTAGCAAACAAATTCCAAGGTTTGCTCCTGTGAAAAGGTGCTATACATGCGGTGGTGACCATATGGCGAACGTCTGTCCCATTATGGCTCAATCCCAAGTAAACCCTAGTAGCCAGTACTGCACCATAGAACGGAGATACACCAACCACACCGCACAAGACTGCCCATACAACAAGCAGGCGGTTAGGCAACCCTACCCTCAGCCCTACCAACAAGGCAGATACCAGAACCAGTACCCTCCACAACCATATGGCAGGCCACAACAAAATTTCCAACCTCAATATCAAAACCAACAAAGGCCTCAGCCTGTGCTAGCACAACAAACCCCAGCCCCAGCTAATGTGATTCCGGTAAAGTATGCTGTTGCAGAAGAAAACCTGAATAGAGCTATAGTCCCTGTAACCTCCTTGATCTCTGAAAATGACCCAAGTGATCATAGCTTTGATTCTACCCATGTGGATAGCCCCCAGGCTTACTACATGCAGTCTCCAAAACATGGTGAGTCCTACTATAGTGAAGAGCCGAACGAACCTAGTTGGGAATCAGATTACACGAACGTCATGTATACAAACCCCAATCCTAGGCCTCAATCTAGGCAAGTCAGACCTCCATTCCCAAGAGGGCCGTGCTACAGATGCCAAGGTGATCACCTCATTCGTGATTGTCCCTTACCTCCACCTACACAAACTCAGTCCGTGACTATCCAAGGCTTTTGCCAAGACTGCGGAAAAGAGCATCTCTTACGAGATTGCCCTAAGAACCCCAATAGCATGCCAAAAATCACCCCTATCAACGTTGTTGGGTTAGTGGTAGACTCCTCAGGAAGTGTCACTTCCACTGCACTAGTACAGGTAGTCACTCGAGCTCAAGCTTTGCAGCAAAACCAAGGGGTAGGCCAGGAAAAGAGTCCAGAGGCTAGCGATACTGAGAGCCAAAATAAAAAGAGAACAAGAGCTTGGAAAGATAGCCGCGAACGTATGAAAAGGCAATGGGCAAAGAAGATGAGTGAACTTGAGGAAAGTCTACGAGAAACCAAGGCTAAAATCATAGAGATCACATCTCAACCGCACTCTCACACGTTACCACCGCTACCATCCCCATCACCCTCCACCCCTCCACCCTCTAAGACAGCCCACGTAACCCACCCACCACCCCAAACAGGATCGGTATTAGCTGATCCCACTCCCGAAGACATAGACATGATGCTTAAAGCATATCAGGCCAGAATCCAAGAAGGGCCAAACGTCACGGATCATGACAAGTGCTATCCTAGAGCTGACCTAGAGATAGAAAGAACCAAACTATGCGCGAAAATGGTCGCATTGGCTCAGACTATGTTTGAAGCCAGTCGCCTTTTCAATTACTCAGGCTCAGCCAAAACGCAATTACACTTGGATGGATTCCTAGAGAAGTTAGAGAGGATAATTGCAAGATCTGACAAGGAAGAAAAAAATCAAGACCAAGAAAAAGCAAGCAAAAACAGGAATCAGTCCCAATCAGAAGTGTATGTGGCCAATGCCCCTAAACCGGACAACTTCCCCTCCGTAGAAAGAATAGAGAGGCCAATAGCACAGCCAGAAAAGGAATCTACCCCTCAAAGAAAGGGAAGGGCAAGAGAACGGGTAAGCCAGTCTCTTTAGGAAGCCCGTGGGCCTCCTCAAGAAGCTTATATTCCCCCCCAAAAGGCAGATGAGCCCCCCTCGAAAGCTCAAGTACCTCCACAGGTTGCCTACATTCCTTCTCAGGGAATGTGTGAGCTTGTTCGGAAAAGTAATAGAATAAGTAATCCTCCCCAAGAAGCTTGTGCTCCAGCCATTTGCGAGAACGAGGAGAGAGTCAACAATAGAATCAGCCCTCCTTCACAGGTTGCTTGTGCGCCCAATTCTACGGAGCCAGACACTTCTTCTTCTATGAATCGGTTTGCACCAGACTTCCTACGAGAGATTCAAGAAGACAAATGGGATAACGAAAGCGAGGTCGCCCCTCCTTTTGAACTTGTGGACGATGCACACGACCAATTCCCACAAGACATCCCATCTATTTACGGGGAGCATGAGAGTGTTCAGTCTCACGAGAGATTAGACTTTGAGTCTAATTCCATACAAGAGCTACCCCACTTCACAGGCCCATGGGAAGCAAAGTCCACATGTATGAGAGCACCCACAGTCATGGTAAGGAACGACGACTCAGTCATTCCTAGGAACACAGAGGTAGTGAAGAACACTAATGTGCAGTGTAATCTCAGGTTAGAAGAGCTACTCAAGGTTAGACCTGAATTATGGAAACATGTAGCCAAACAAGTACCAGAGATAGCAAAACCTCGTTCCCAGATAGGATCCCATAGGACAGTGCCAGAAATTCCCTTGGATAAGATCGGGGATATGTGTGAAGGTGAAGAAGGGAACACCTATCTTCCCATCACCTACCAGGACTACACCACGAAGGCAATTTTGGACTCAGGTGCAGGAGTTGCAATTGCCACTACCTCCTTATGGAAGCGTTGGGGCAAGCCAGCACTCAGGCCAACGAGAATGAAATTGCAAATGGCAGATGGTCACATAGAGAGACCCCTAGGATTGCTAGAAGGAATAACTCTCACCACTTGTGGTGTCGAGTTTGAACATACCTTTGCCATATGTGACTTCAGCAAAAATCATGCCTATGAGATGATTTTGGGAAGACCATTCATGCGACAGTTGCAAGTGGTACAGGATTGGGGGACCAATTCTTTGTACCTGCAGCACTTAGGTGTTACAACCAAAGTCAATCTCAAGGATTATTCTCATAGAGATGTCCCTCCTATCCAGTGGAATCCCATCCATAGAGCTAAAGATGACACAAAATCGGTGCATTCCATAGGGTCTGGATCCTCATGGATGCATGAAGACACCCACTTATGGATGTGCAAGGTAGCAGTAGAAGAAGAGAAGAGAGAGAAAGCCAGAGAGGTAGGTGCGAACGAAACTCATAGACCCATTCAAGACCCAGCCTATGCACCTGTAGTTTTTCCAGACGAAGAATTTGAACCTCACGGTTGGGCAGAAATCTTAGCAACAATGGACGTAGCCATCAATGAAGAACAATGGACACCTCACTGTGATGAGGATGGCTATGACATTTCAGTCTTCTCCATAGAGCCAATCATGGGAGAGGCAGTTCTAGAAGAATGCGAACCTAGCCCTGATGCATTTGAGGATGCAAGTGACTCCGATCTAGAGTCAATCATTATGGATCCACCATTTGCATCAGATGAAGAATACTTCCATGAGGTAGAATTTCAAACCCAGAGGCATGGAGAGGTTACAAATGATGTAAGATTAGCAACGCATGTGACCCCAAAGGAAGAAGGAAAGAAACGAAAGAAGAGAGAAGCCTCACCAGAAGAGGAAGAATCTTTGTTTGAGGTCCCCGAAAATTTTAAGAAGTATGAGATAGATGACAGGAGAGTCATGATAAGAATGCCTAAACGAGAGGCACAATCAGGAGAGGCCTATGATAACAAAGAAACCACAAAGAAAATAGTAGTGGCCATAGAAGAAGGAGAGGAGAGATGCACGTATATAGGCCATGACCTGACAGAAGAAGAAGAGCATGAATTGACTGCCTTGCTAAGAGAATACAGAGATGTATTCGCTTGGAGTTACAAGGATTTGAAAGGGGTTGACCCAGACATATGCTCACACACTATTCCCATGACCTCAGATGCTAAACCCTCGAAGCAAAAGCCTTATACATATAACGATAATTATGCTGCTAAGATCAAAGAAGAGATAGATAGACTGGTTGAAGCTGGATTTATCTACGAAATTGAGCACACTGAATGGGTGTCCCCCATCGTAGTGGTGCCCAAGAAGAATGGCAAGCTGCGTGTGTGCATTAACTTGAAAAAGGTTAATGCCGCCACGATTCGAGACAACTATCCGCTTCCCATCACAGAACATCTCTTAGAAAGAGTGGCAGGCAAGGAAGTGTACAGCTTCCTTGATGGATTTTCTAGCTACAATCAAGTAGCCATAGCTCCAGAGGATCAGCATAAGACAGCCTTTGCCACAGAATGGGGCATTTTTGCTTTTAGAGTAATGCCATTTGGGCTTACCAACGCACCAGCTACCTTCCAGAGACTGATGTGCCATGTGTTTAAGGAGTTCCTAAGGAAGAGTTTAGAAGTCTATGTTGATGATCTTTGTGCTCATTCCAATGTTAGACAAACTCATATTCCTGAACTCAGACAAATCTTTGACAAATGTAGAGAATATCAAGTCTGCCTGAACCCAGAAAAGTGCGTTTTTATGGTCAGGCAAGGCAAGATTCTAGGACACATAGTGTCAAAGAATGGCATATCTACAGACGAAGAAAAAGTGAGAGCCATAGCAGAGCTACCGAGGCCAAAGAATGTCAAGGAAGTACAAGCTTTCATGGGGCATTGTGGTTATTATCGACGATTTATACACATGTATGCTGTCATTGCAAAGCCCATGTACGGACTTCTGAAAAACTTTGAGTGGACGGATGAATGTGAGAATTCCTTCCAGGAACTTAAACGAAGATTATGTTCAGCACCAATCTTGACCACCCCAGATTGGAATAAGCCATTCCATGTTCATGTGGATGCATCCAATTATGCTATTGGATGTGTGCTTGCACAACCTACTGGTGAAGGTAATATGGATCTTCCAATTGCCTATGCCAGCAGACAATTGAATGCGGCTGAACGGAATTACACCACTACAGAGCGCGAAGGATTAGGCATGGTATATGCAGTCAAGAAATTTAGGCACTATTTGCTTGCAAATAAGTTTAAATTTTTTACTGATCATCAGGCATTGTTATATCTCGTAAACAAGCCATGCAATACAGGAAGATTAGTGAGATGGTTTCTCTTGCTAATGGAATACGATTTTGAGGTTGTGGTAAGGAAAGGTAGGACTCATTTGAGAGCTGATCATCTCTCTAGGCTCACATCTGGAGAAGCCCCACAAGGAGTGTCAGATGACCTTCCTGATGCTTACTTGTTTAATTTGGAAGTGGTACCGCAGTGGGCTAAGCCATTGGTACCAGTATTGACATACGGGCCCAACCATCCAGTGGTAAACACACGGAATAGAGAGGTTGTAAAAGCCCAAAAGTATCACATCATGGCCGGAAGCATGTACAAGCACACAGATCAAGGGATCTTGGCTTGTTGCGTAGAAGAGGATGAGTACGCTAAATGGTTGCAATTAGCACATGTAGGTGCGTTAGAGCAACACCATTCAAAGCAACGAACATTGCAGACTCTAAAAAGATTCGGAGTGCATTGGCCAACTATGGACGCGGATGTACAAAAGTTGTGCAAGGAATGCCCAATCTGTTGCACTAAACCACCTGTGGAACATGCCACTCTCTATCAAGTATCCATTGTGCCAGATTGGAGTGAACCTCTAGTATCATTCTTGCGGACAAACACATTCCCCCCAGACATGACTCTAGCTGGGAAAAGGAGTTTAGAACAAGAAGCCCTGGATTATTCACTCATAGGTAATAATCTATATAAGCGTGGTAAAGATGGTTACCTGAGACTATGTGTCCACGAAAGTGAATATCTCAAAATCTTGGAGACTGCTCACCAAGGTGTAGCAGGAGGACACTTTGGACCAGATCGGGTAATCAAGGCAATACTATTTGCGGGCTTCTGGTGGCCTACCCTTCACATGGATGCACATACCTATGTTAAACGGTGTGATGTCTGTCAGAGGACTCAGTATCCTATACGCAAAGATGAGATGCCACTGAAACCTATGATGGGTGGACGTGCATTCTCTAAGTGGGGAATAGACTTCGTAGGTCCTATTAATCCCCCAGCTAAGGGTTCTCATGCGGAATACATCATTGTGGCAACAGATTATCTCACCAAGTGGGTAGAGGTAAAAGCTACAACCAAGAACGATGCTCAAACAACTACCAAATTCTTGTTTGAGAATGTATTCACGAGATATGGGCTACCTATAGAGCTTGTAAGCGATAGAGGCACTCATTTCTTGAACGAAGTGATTGAAAATCTGCTCCAAGAATTCTTGGTAATACACAAGAAGTCTGCCCCTTATCACCCTCAAGCTAATGGACAAGCTGAGAGCACTAATAAGATTTTATGCAATGTATTGACGAAACTAGTGAACACTAAACGCTCTGATTGGGACAAACAGCTACACCATGCTGTTTGGGCATACCGAGTTGCCTATAAAACGGTACTCCAAGCCACCCCCTTCCAGATGGTTTTCGGCCAAAACGCTGTGCTACCCTTGGACTTCCTGATCCCCACATTGAGAGTAGCACAAGAGCACGAATGGACAGGTCATGAGCTCTCCTCTAGGATCTTTGACCTTGAACGATTAGGAGAAACAAGACTGAGAGCCGCTGCAGGGATATATGCAGCCAAGAAGAGACAGAAGGCATACTTTGATGCCCACGTGAAGGATAAAGGCTTGAAAACGGGAGATCTAGTCTTAGTCTATACACTGAAACAACACGCAAGGAAGCTAGAAAAGAGAGGCTACGGACCTATGATCATCAATAGGATCTCCACAAGTGGAGCAGTACAATTGGCCACATTAGAGGGTGATGTTCTCCCTAACTATATTAGCGGATGCAGAGTCAAGTTGTACCAGGAACCCCTCACGGAGGAAATGCTCAGCCGACTCAACACTGCTAAGAAACGCAAAGAGGAAGAAAAGAGAATTAGAGAAGAAGCTCAAGCAGAGGCTTTAGAACGCATCAGAAGGATGAAATTACGAAGGCAAGGTAGAGATCAGCCTGGAGCGAATGACTATGCAGACCAAGGATTTCCCATAGCCATGTGTGAAGTTGCAGGAACAAGCTCGCATAGGATAATTGATAGACGTCCTTTCGTAACCTTAGATATAGGACAAGGAAAGAGTGCAAGGACCGTAAGAGCCTTGATTGACTCAGGTGCAGCCACTAGTGCTGTTAAATTGTCTTACTGCCAAGAATTACAATTGACTATCAATCCTGTGGAAGCATATCTTATAGGATTGGGAGGAGTGGAAACCCCTTGCATGGGCGAGGTGGAACTTCCCCTCTACATTCACGATGAGGCACTGACCGTTAAAGTACTAGTGTGTCAAGATGAGGATCTCACTGAACCTCTCGTCTTGGGTCAGGATTGGATCTATGACCAAGCAGTCAATCTAAACCTAAGAAGTGGACTTCTCCAGGTTTGGCTCAATCATAGTCGAGTCACAGTAGAATTAGACAATGGAGCACTCAAGGAGCTAGGAAAGGCACAGACTCCTGGTCCTTCCAGGGGTACACATGAAGATGACCATGCTGTTCTTGTTCAAAACCCTGTGTTGCAGAGGAATGATATTTGCAAAAAAGGAGTCAGGGATGCAACGGAACTCCCTTCTTTTCCAAAGGCCAGAAGGAGGCAGCAACCAAAGGTGGATCACAAGCAGAAGAAGCAGAGTACTACCTATGTCCGAGATCAAAAATACCTGCGCAGCAGAATGTCCCAGAAAATAAACCAGGTGTGGGTGCGGAAAGGCGAACGACCGGGTGCACCACCGTCAACTACACGGGCAAAGCCTCTTATTAGTAACCAACAACACGACGCTAATAAGAAGTCTGTCAGAAATTCTTCTGCTAAAGTAAAATCTATTTGGGTGCCCAAGAAGTCGATGAAGGCAAGCCCACAATCTAGACAAATTTGGGTGCCTAAGGCTTGCTTGAGGGCACAAGTAGTTACACCAAGGCCACAACCTATGCAGCATAACCCATCTACGAGTACAACCAGTATTCCCTCGTGCTCAACACTTAGGAACACACCAAGACCCATGAGCATGCATGTAATCACTTATAAGTGGGTCCCTAAAAGGCCCCACTCCCAAACAGCGACACCGACACAGCTCTCTGGAGTCTCTACGAAACCGAAAGCAAAGCCCATCCACTGCATTTGGCAGTCTAAGATCTGTAATAAACCCCCCGACCCCGATTTGTAAATTCACCCCACTTACTAACGGCATTAGTCTCCTAGGAATACACAAACGTTAACTACACTCACTGTCTTCGTGCACTTACTAACCACTAACTCACCATCTACCTCATGTTAATGTTGTAACGGGGACAACAACGGATTTATTTTGTCCATTACGATGTTAACACATGATTCTATATTCTCACAGAATCAGAAAGCAAGAAGAAAAATGGCAGAAGCGACAGGTTCGGGCTCACAAGTAGGGATACTTACTGCAGGAATTGATGTGGATAGCCTACCCGTGGATGTGCCCCCGACTGAACGACCAGTGGAGTTGCAACACCTCCAGCAACTCCCGGTGCCAGATCCACCTACAGGAATCACGGAAAGAGTTCATGCGAATTCTCATTGGTTCAATGGCATGCCCGGTCCATTAGGTGAGGCCAAGTATATCTGGGAGTCTAAATGCGAGTATGACAGATCATGGGTGCGATTCCAATTTTTCTCCAAGGAGTTCGAGACTTTACAGAACACCGAAGATCTACAGACCATATGGCAACGAGCAGGATTGGCGGAATATTTTGAAGCCCCACTACCTAAACCCGATCTCCTCCGATGTTACTATTTGGTCTCCACATTACAAGCTAATGAAGATAAGGACCAACCCGGATCATTTGTTCTCCCCTCATTGCTGGGCAACAACGAGTTGAAGAGGTTTGAACTCACTGTGGAGTTGGTAAGCGATGCTTTAAATATGCATGGTGCGCATGTGCCCTCAGAAAAGGATGCTCTCGTTCCCACCAACATGAAGGACAGGAAAGTAGTGAAGCTGAAAGACATGGCAGCACTCACCCCAAATGTGTCCATCCCTCTCCGCATGTGCATGCAACATTTCGCCTTCCCCGGTCAAGACCGATTCACGCAACCACACAAGAAGATCTGGTTTGCTCTCTACTTGGCGGAAGCAGGTGCGTTACCTATTAAGCTACCAGTGTGGATTATAGATCAGTTGTATGAAGCAAACAAACGGGCATCTAGGAAATTAGTGGTGAACGGATGCTGTGCACTCACACGCATCATTTATCGATGCTTGGCATATAATGTCCCCATTGAGCGTGCCTTAACTTGGGCACAATTACAAATGTTTAAAAGGCTCAAGACATCCACACATCAGTCCAAGCGCATGAGGGGCGCGATCCCGTGTGTCCAGACAAGGGAAGTCCTGACTACTCCTGAGGCATCACCATTAAGAGAGGGCACTGTACCTCCCTTTACCATTAGGATACCCAGGTCGGAATCTGACACTACGACACAACCTACCCCATCGGCTCCTCCTGTTACACCTGAATTCGAATTTGCTGCCACTGGAGAGGCTGAAGGACTGGACCCCCAGGATTTCGAAGCATTCCTACAAAGCACACAATTCTCTGATGTGGAGTTTTATTCAGAGGCAGAGGAGCAGGGCACATCCTCACGAAGAAGAAGAAAGTCTACAGACGGTAGACATGTCCATTGGAGTGACACTCAGGAAAGTCAACAACACGGACACCCGGAAGAAGAAGAAGCGTATGAAGAAGAGACCACTGAAGCCCCAGCATATACAGCAGAACTCCGAAGGCTGTATCAGATTATGGAAAGAGTACGATCGCAGCAATTACTCACTGAACAGAGCAGCAGAGTACTTATGACTCAGTTATTGGAAGAAGCGGGAGTTGACTCAGAGTACAGGGAAGGTCTCTTATTGATGGCAGAAACATATGGAGTTGTAGAAGCTGTGCGCACTGCCATTCAGAGACCTTCAGTTCAATATGACCCACGAAGGTTCCAGACACGACCTCGCTCAGGTAAAAATATACAAATTCCCGTTACAGTTGCAGAAGAGCCGACTACTACACCTGAAACTATCAGAACAACCTCCCAGACAGCTAGCCAACAGCACCCAGCCACCCATGAGGAGTCCACCGAACCACTACCATCCACTTCCCCACCATCACCTCCTAGAAGAGAAACAGTGGAAACCACATCGACTGCTCAACCCACCGACCCCACCTTCACCTTCCGTACTCCTATCTCCAGTGCCACCCTATTCTCTACCACTGATAACCCGGTCTTTGACGCAAACCCATCACTACACCACCCACCGAAACCATTCCCGAGCATGCCGTAGGACAACCATCCCCAATGCCTTCAGCCACAGGTCATCCTGACCCCCGATCCACATTCATGGGCTTCCCTACTACCACGCAACCCTTTCCACCCTTCTCAAATTTACGACCCCAACCCCCGATATCCCTTTCTCCATTTCTACAATCCCTCCAGGACATCTTTGCTAGGGCTTTTCAACCAAGCCCTCAACCATTCCCTGTCTTTTCAGCTCCCCACCCCACTTCACATCTATTCACCACTTCCACACACACACCACCTACCATACCAGTGTATATGGCAGGCCCCACACTAACACCCACCCCTGAAGGGATGGACATTTCACCACCCACGGCACCTCCACCCACGGTTTCACCTCCTCCCATTCCCCCTCCACCAATTTCACCCACACACACAACTTTCGTAGACACATCATTCACTGTCTCCCTTCCCCAATTCCCTTCCCATGCATCTTCCACGGTAAACACCCCCCACTCATCTATAGGTAATGCATTAGACACCATGTTGGCTTGTATATCAAATTTAAGAACAGATTACATTCAGCTCCAGCAACAAAACGCACGCCTGCAAGAGCACTCAGCGACACTACAGCTCCGCCTTGCGGTACTAGAAGAGGAGAACACTCGCCTCCACACACAGTTCCACACCCTCCAAGAAGCCCACAATATATTGGAGGTACAGCTACAGAACGTAGATCAGGAAGCAGTGCAGGTGGTAGAAGGTCACCTACGGACACAGCTGGAACGCAACTCAAAACTTCAGCGAAATATGGCGCTACTTAAACGCCATCTTGCGGCTGCTCAGGAAGAGAACAGACGTCTGCAAATACAAAACCAAGAGAACCTGGAGGCAGCTATTGAGAGCACACCGGGGGCACCCATCAGCCCATCCAAGTTTCAAGCAGTGACCCCCGATAATATCAAGATTATATTGGAAGATTATGCCACGCTGCTCGAAGCACATGATAAGCTATCGGAGGAGCTAGGACAACTGAAGCAGGAACACCAACAAGGACCAACAGCTGCCCCTCCAACCACCCCCTCTGCGGCTTCGCTTCTCAACGCAGAGGCCATAAAAGATCTCCAGGAACAGGTAACTGAATTGCAAACACGCCTACTACAATATGAGAGACCATCGTCCCCTCCGGAGGCTCCCACGGACGAAGAAGTTGTGCAAATTCCTGTGGAACAAACGTTTGATGAAGAATATGATCCGCAACCATTCCCAGGAGGCCAACAAACAGAAGAAGCGCAGGACACGTTCGAGGCACCACGGCCGCCATGGTTACGACAAGTGGAGGAAATAGGGACCTCGCATGAAGAGCGCATCGTAGTGCAAAATCAGGCCATGAGGGTCATAGAGGAGACTGTGTTACAATCAGCTTACTTCAAGAACTTGTCATCGAGACGCCTGATTCTCTCATCGGAACTCCAGTACAGGCCATATTATATTATCTTGGCTGATTATAATGCAGAAATACAAAGAGTCACGGGTCAGATTCCTACTTTTGCGACCCAATTTCAACCCGAAGACCTTCCTCCAGAGGTGCGAAAAGGCAAGATTCGTCAACCAACATGGCGGCAGAAACTTTTAGAGACCTACCCAGAAATGCTACGCACATGGAACAACGCGCCGCTGCACCTCCTGTACAACCCATGCTACGGTCCAGTCCCCCGCCGCAGGTCGTGGAAGGCATTTAATATCAAGGTACAGAACAATGCGCAATGCAAGGAATGGCTGAACTACCCGTACATCGCGCCACCACAAGGACCACCATCGGTAGCATATATGATGGGGACCATTCGCCACTGGATGCCGCGCTTGAAGCCCATGCAAGATGTAGCAGCGCAAATGATGCTTAAAATCTTAGATATGATGCAAGTGGTGCTGAAGACCTTTAGAAATGCAGCCGCACCACAGGTACGCCTTCCGGGGTTTAGCAATGGAAATTACGACTTGGTGTATGACATGAGCACCACCCCCAGTATCCGTGTGGCTTACGCTTGGCATGCACGCATCAAATACCTCCCCGCCTGCTACAAACAGACCTTCGAAGAAATGTTCAGATCAGGGTTCTGGGAGTACCACTCGGAGATTTTCGCGCCAAAGCCGACACATCTGCTTCAACTGTTTGCTTGTGAACAAGCAATGTATTCAGAGTACTACACCACCCCGCAACCAGAGACCCCCGGTGCAATAAATTGGGAGGCATTGGAAGCCGATCTAGCAAGAGGCTTAAGGATAGGAGAACATGAACTGGCCACCAATGTCATCCAATATTACATCGACCACCCGCGCGAACAAAGGTCTGTCAGGGGCGACAGACGCTAGGAAGGGGGGAGTGTTGGCATACAAAGCAATAAAGGAGTCATGCACAATACGGCAACAAGGCCAGATCATTTTTTCCCATAGATTATGTACAACCCAAGTGATTTTAATCACTACACAAACATTGTAAATCCCGTTTTTGGTAGATTAGACTCCATTTTGTGCAAGCCGAGGAGTCCTCGAGCTTGAGGAGTATTAGAAGTACCATCGTACCAAATTTCATAATTTTTAGACTTCGTTTGAGCCCTCAAATAAGCCCTGGAACCTAATTTTTAACTAGGCCGGACACTAGGTCTGGACAGGGCCAAAAGCTAGTCAAAAACTATAAAAAGAGCTAGAGAGCTCATTTTTGAGGTTAGATTGTAATTGAAACGAACTTGTAAGAGCTTGTGAA
Organism: Ceratopteris richardii; assembly: GCA_020310875.1. NCBI lineage: Eukaryota > Viridiplantae > Streptophyta > Polypodiopsida > Polypodiales > Pteridaceae > Ceratopteris > Ceratopteris richardii. Next base: position 25,107,820 of record CM035435.1, on the reverse strand, counting down.
AGTAATCTAAAGCACTCCATTGATTCTCTCTCTTTTTCTTGCCGTGTGTGCGCGCGTGTGTGTATGTGTGTGCATGCTTGTATGCTTCTCACTCACGCACTTGTGCCGCCACTTGCTCGAGGTCTTCATACCATCCTCACGTCTTCCCGGATTGACATTAAAGGAGGTGCTACTCATCACTGAGCTACACCTTAGATATAGGACAAGGAAAGAATGCAAGGACTGTAAGAGCCTTGATTGACTCAGGTGCAGCCACTAGTGCTGTTAAATTGTCTTACTGTCTAGAGTTGCAATTAACAATCAATCCTGTGGAAGCATATCTCATAGGATTGGGAGGCGTGGAAACCCCTTGCATGGGCGAGGTGGAACTTCCCCTCTATATTCATGATGAGGCAATGACAGTTAAAGTACTAGTATGTCAAGATGAGGACCTCACGGAACCCCTTGTCCTGTGTCAAGACTGGATTTATGACCAAGCAGTCAACTTAAACCTAAGAAGTGGACTTCTTCAGGTATGGGTGAATCAGACTAGAATTACAATGGAGTTAAATAATGGAGCACTCAAGGAACTAGGAAAGGCACAGACTCCTGGTCCCTCCAGGGGTGCACATGAAGTTGACCATGCTGTTCTTGTCCAAGGCTATGTGATGCAGAAGAATGAAGATCTCAAAAAAGGAGTCAGAACCACAACGGAACTCCCTTCTTTTCCAAAGGCCAGAGGGAGGCAGCAACCAAAGGTGGAACAAAGGCAGAAGAAGCAGAGTACTACCTATGTCGGAGATCAAAAGTACCTGCGCAGCAAAATGTCTCAGCTAGTGGAACAAGTGTGGGTGCGGAAAGGCGAACACCTGGTTGCACTCAAGCCAACCACACGGGCAAAGCCTCTTATTAGTAACCAACAACACGACACTAATAAGAAGTCTTTCCGAAGTTCTTCTGCTAACGTGAAGTCTATTTGGGTGCCCAAGAAGTCGATGAAGGCTAGCCCACAATCAAGACAAATTTGGGTGCCTAAGGCTTGTTGGCGGGCTCAAATAGCTACACCAAGACCACACCCTAGACAGCATGATCCATTCACTCGCACAGCCGGCATTCACTCATTTTCAACACTCAAGAACACACCAAGGCTCATGAGCACGAACAGAATCACCGGTAAATGGGTCCCTAAAAGCCCTCATTTTCAAGCCGACTCACCTGTAAAGCTCTCGAGAGTCTCTATGAAACCAAGAGCAAAACCTATCCACTCCATTTGGCAGCCTAAGACTTGTAACAAACCCCCGGACCCCATTTGTAAATCCATGACAACCTACTAACCACATCATTATCACACTACATCAGTCCACTTAGCTCTTAGGTCTACTGATAGGGATAAACTTAGGAATTCATCAAGTTGTAACCCAAATGCCTTTTTGACATCATGCAAGAATGAATATTCTTGTCCCTCCACAAGAAGCACTAGAAAAGCTTTGATCTCCACCTATGAGATAGTCCCTTTTGGCTTTGAAGAGGTGGATGGCACATGTACTTCTTCCAACTTATCATCCATAACATGCAGATAAGTTTTTCAGTTGCTTCCCTCTCTAATGGGAGATTCAAGGGTTCTTGGGGTGGTTCCTTTTTATCATGAACAAAACCACCCATAAGAAGATGAGGGATGTCATGAGGAGATTGATCTGGTTCTTCATTCACAATGAAGATTGTGGTAGGACTGAAAGATAGGTATTTTGCACCCATATTGTGTTTCCTATTTAATTTTTATTAGTGGCATGGTGTCGTCAAAGATGTGCCCTGCTTTCTCTGCAATTGCTTGGAACTACTTTGAATGTTTTGTAAAATGTCTCATCACCTTTGTGAATGTGGTTAAGAAGGTCACAAGGAACCCATTTCCCATCATATGGTAGTATTTTGATAGAGAAACACAATATATGAACTTGCATATATTGAAGTAGCTCCTCCAAGGCATCTGTGTTCATTTGCATAGTACCATGGAGGTCACAAAGCTTGGAGAGAAGATCATATAGGCCATGTTAACCTTATAATCTGAATCCTCCAAAAATTCCAAAAACTTTTGGCATGTGCTCTTAGGAGGTATAGAGGTGAAAGCCATAGCTTACAAAAGCACAAAGAACTGATCTATCACTCTATGTTATAGGGAGATCAAGGAGGTCGAATAAGGGGAAGAGCGGTGTGGAGTTGGATCAAGCCTTGCTATGTGTGAGTGCATCGTCCCCTATCTGGCAAGTGGTGTCTTCACGCTGGGCACCTCGCCCTTGTAGGACGATCGGATCGCACATCATAGGTGCGTGCCTCAAAAGAGAAAGTGAAAAGTGCTCAATCGTGCATGTATGCTCGTAAATGTCGTGGATGAAAAATCGAAATAAAATGCTAGGAAACAAAAATCACTAGACTCGATGTGCCAGATAAACAACTATGCTCAATGATACAATGAATTTACAACTCATGCCACCCAATGAATCTGAATAATACAAGATGGTCCGCTATACTGCAGATTAGTGATACAATATAGACTTCCCGTATGGCTCCAAAGCACTCTATATAAGTGTGACTCAACTAGTCACGGATGAGAGTCACTACAACAGGGATTCATGCCAAATTTGAGCATGATCTTATAGCTCACACATATATCAGTAGGTCTATTGTAATTTCCATGTAATATACATTTTATTTCATACATGTTTGATGCCATAACTTCATGTCTATGTGAGTGTACTGTTCACTCTCAGAGATCAGAGTTTTTTAGTCAGATTGCAAAGATGATTTCTCAGAGCATGGTTCGTCTTTTTTAGTGATTTGACTTGGTAATGTTAGCTCTCTAAGTCCTCTATAAGATCCTAAAGTTTTGTTGCATTTGGCTTCTCAACGGTGAGAAACAATCATTAGAATCTACATATGTATTTGCATCTTCTGCCTCCTAAAACGTTGGGAGCACATAGGTGGTTTGCTAAATTGATTTCTCTTAGTATGGTCAATCATTTTAGTTGAAATAACTTCTAATAGGTTGCTTCCTAATTAGCTTCCTCTAGAAGATCTCTGATCAATTTTAACCAGAGAAGGAGCACTGAGTAAAATACTAGAGCATATATGAACAAAATAGAAAGTTTCTCCATGTTGACCATTGGTTAAACCTATTTGTTTTGATTCATCTGTTTGTGAGTGATCCTCCAAGGTACATAGGGTATCTAATACATCAAGTGGCAAGCTAAAAGAACTCATGACATATCCCTGAAGTCAACTTGGCTGGTGTAGAGCAAAGTTTCAATAGCATCACTTCATCTTCATCATCTACAATCCATCTATTCACATGAAGCATTCTTATAAACTCTTGAGATTTGTATAATATAGCTTTGCCCTTCACTTTAGATGATCACTAGATATTCTTTTGCTTTGAATTCTACACTACTTGCTTCCCTTCTAATGCTAATTTCTTCAATGGTTTTTGTCTGGCTAAGGAAATGCATTCAAATTTCTATGAATCCTTCCTTCACAAAAACAAAATTAAACATAATCCTCTTTTTGGTTCCTTTCTAAAACAATCTTCAAGCACGTTGCAACATAATGTCTATGCAGGAAATAGAACTGATAAATAATTTCCTTTCCCTTCTCTAACCTGTGGAGTCGATGCTTCTCTCCTTTCTCATTCTCTTCTCTCCCTCTCTCTCTCTCTCTCTCCCTCTCTCTCCAACCAAAGCGTATCAGGATTCTTTTGAAAGATCTTTTTAATTTTTATGTTTCTCTTTTCAAAAATTGAAACGTGATCTCATACATTCCATGAAAATTTATAAAGATTAGTACAAATTTTAGAAAATAAAGTAGATGCAAGCTTCACAAACATCATACTATGTTTTTGCTTTCGCAATCACACTAGTAAACACATGAATAAACCGTAGGCTTCATAGATTTTTCGTTCGTTCAAATCATTCAGATCCAACAACTTATCCTAAGTACTAGCATATACTAAGCTCTACTGACTCAGTTTGTAGAGTATGCCCTGATTCCTCTATTTATCTCCCACTATCCAACTCTCCATAACATCTCTTTCTTTGCTTTTATTTTTTAATTCTTCTTTTTCTCTTTCGTTTTCTTTTCTTTTGTTTTTCACTTCATCTCAACTCAACACTTTTTGTTCTTATTCTTATTTTCACAAGTCGACGTATGCCGAAATCGGGTGCGACTCATGGACTTGTTTGCCCGACCAAGTTTACCCCACCTGTCTGCCAACCTGACATAGTGCACGAAACATAGCGTCAACCCTACATGAAATCAACGTCAGCTCGTGGCTTTGACCACCTGACCAAAGTGACTCCACCCACCTACAAACCCATGCAGGTGCACGAAAATACATAGGTCAGGCCTACGATGAAACTAGCATCAGATTATGGCCTTGATCACCTCACCAAGGTGGTTCCACCCCCTACTAGCCCATCACAATGCTCTAACAACATGCACACACATATACAACTAACTTGAGTATGAAGGTTTTTCTGAACCATGATCTATCTAGAGGCAAAATCTCATAAGAAATAAATAATAGGACCCAAGAAATTGTTGGTGCAAGTGCCAAGCCTACACACTTGGCTAGGCATGAGACGAATTTATATGCAAATAATTGAAGACCCATGAGAACCATTGCCTATGATTTTTTATCTTTAACCATTTGTAAAAGTCAATTGACTTGGAAGATTCTTGTAAATCCAATAAACTTGTGGAGTCAGATATAATGAAAAGCTACAAATTCATTTAGAGAGAATATCTCCTAGATTAGGGGATCACTTTTTAGTGAGAGCCAAAAGTTGAATTCAAAATTCAAACTTGGGAAAGCATCTATAAAAACCTCTTGTAAAATCTCGCAGTAACCCCACTCCATTCTGGTGCCTTAGTTGATCACATTGTAGAGAGTGTGTGGCTCACCTCATAGCCTACACTTCTCACTATCATTGGGCATTGATTATCATGCCAATGATCACGTACAACATTGTCATATAATACAATAGATCATTGCTTATATCTGTTGATCTCTCTGTCATAGTCACTCAAAACATTGTTCTTGTCTTGCTCATATCTCAGTCATTACTCCACCATTTTCAATATTCTATGGCTGCTTGGAATCAGCTCTAAATCTACTACATACTCAAAATTTTTGAAGACATTCCATCTAGTGGATTGGGAGAAAAGCGGTTCGAAGTGGTCACTAGTCATTCTCTACGGAGGTCCTAAAAAATTGGGGGTAATGCTACACTTGCTAAATTGATTGCTCTGTGTATAGTCAATCATTTTAAGTGATTCTACTTGGAATCATTAGCTCTTTAAGCTTATTTGGTACCTCCAAAAGGAATTTTTCTAAGTCCTACTATACTAGGAGCATTGAGCTTAACAAGCAGCAGGTGTGAATCAAAATGGAAAGTTTTTTGATGAATTGTGAATTGTGAAGTTATCTGTTTTGGATCAATCATTACTTGAATCATGTCCAAAGTACATAGGCACTTATTTAGTGTCATTAGAAAGCTAAAAGGGCCTACGACGCAACTCTGAAGTGAAAGAGGGTAGGTACTAAGCAGGGATTAGCAATACCAAATCATTTCTTGGAGTGTCCATCCATCTTTCCCAATAGTGGTATCAGAGCAAAGTTAAAGGTAAAATGGGAGATGGTTTTCTTACATTGATAAATTGGACAGGAACAACTACCAAGCATGGTGCTTGAGGATGAAGACATACTTGCAAGGAAGGAGTCTCTATGGATACATCTCAGGAGATGAGGAGATGCCCATTTTCAGAAGCAAAGGACAACCTACAAGAGAGGAGCATGAAAGATTCAATTCATGGTGTGCCAAGGATGCATTAGCAAGGTCATACTTACTTAACTCTATCTTTGACTTTCTTCTTCCACACATTAGGAACTCTAAGACATCCCAAGAGACTTGGAAGACATTGTATTTTTCTTCCAACACAAGGGCTAGGAAGAACCAATTGTGGATTGAGTTTAGCACTCAAAGAAAGAAACCCAAGCAAGGCATCTTAGAGTATGCGACCAAAGTCAAGGATGTGGTTGCCCGATTAGCAAGCATAGGAGAGGAGATTGAAGAGGAGCGAATTGTGAGACAAGTAATCAATGGTATTAAGGTAGATGACAAGTGGGAGAGCTTCACAACTGCTATGGACTTGTACATGGACATGTAGATTCCATATCTTACCACACTCATGGGGCAACTCTTTACCCATGAAGTCAAGCTCAACAAAAATGGAGATTCATCAAGGGGTAATAACTCTTCTGCTCTATATGCAGATACAGGCAAGTCAAAAGAGAAAGGGAAAAGCAAAAAGATTGAGGACGAAGGTACAACCTCTCAAGCCAACTATGCAGGGAGAGGTAGAAACTCAAGAGGTAGAGGCAGAGGCGGTAAGTAAGGTAGGGGGAGATCTTAAAAGAGGCTACAAATCAAGGAAAGACTACAACATTTATATAGAGGAACAAGAGGATTCCCTTCTGATTATGAATAGGACTTCAAAGCAAGGGATGAATGATGAACATCTCTCTACATTGACTCATGATGTTCAAACCATGTGGCAGGCAATGGAGCCCTTCTCTCTGATCTTGAGGAACCTAAGGGAAAGCATCAAGTACAAATAGGTGATGACACCAAGCATTTAGTGGTCAAGGTAGGAAATGTTAAAACCTCTGATGGAAACAGAAATCTATTGAGGAGGGTTCTATATGTACCTATAATCACTAAGAATTTGATGAGTGTTGGGCAGATTGTGGAAAAAGGTTTGCAAGTCAGGTTCAACAAATATTGAGCATTTGTGGAGGATCCCCAACATGGATTCAAGAGAATTTCCAAGGGAGAAAAGATAGGTAGGTTATTTACATTTGAACTTGAAGATACAAAGAATATTGCACTTTATAGCTACAAAGATCAAACATTGTCAGAGCTTTAAATTTGGCATAAGAGATTAGGACATATTGGTGAGAGAACCTTAAAGAAAATATGTAGAGATCAATGTGTGCTTGGGATACCTAATGTGTCCAAGCAACAAATGATCTATAAATGTGGTGCTTGTCAGTTTGGAAAATCTCAAAGGTTACCCTTCTCCAAGAAAGGCTACATGCACGAGGACTACATGGAGCTTGTCCATATAGATGTATGGGGACCAAGTAAGGATCCCTCAATTTTTGGATCAAGGTATTATGTATCTTTCATTGATTATTTCAGTAGATGGACTATGTTATATTTTATGAAGCACAAAGATGAAGTATTCAATTGCTTTAAGAAGTATCTTGCACTTGTGGAAAACCAAACATGAAGAAACCTAAAGAGACAAAGGTCAGATGGAGGAGGTGAGTAATTCTCAAATGAGTTTGATGCATTCTTGCAGGATAGAGGAATCAAAAGGGAAATCACAACAAGGTATACCCCTAAGCAAAATGGGATGGCAGAGAGGAGAAATAGATTAATTGTTGAAACAGCTAGGTCAATGCTAAATGAGAAAAGATTACCTAATTATATGTGGGTAGAAAGTGTATCTACTGCCACTTATCTTGTAAACAGGTTGCCACCAAAATCTCTTGATGGGATGACCCCATATGAAGCATGGCATGGGAGAAGACCTTCACTTGATCATTGTAGGATCTTTGGATGTGTTTCTTATGTGCATATCCCATCTCCAATCAGAGGTAAGCTAGACCCCAAGGCAGAAAAGTGCATCTTCATAGGATATGATTGAAATCATAAAGGATACAGATTCTATAATCCTTCCAACAAAGGACTCATGGTCAGTAGAGATGTTTTCTTTGATGAGAATGATTCTTGGTTTGAAAGTGAATGCAAGAAAGTAAAGTTGTCTTATGACTTGGAAGAGGAGTTTCCAAGCCTCACCAAGGAGGAGCCAAATCATCTTGAAGACATCAAATCATATGATGAGGACATCATCAACCTAGAAGAATCCAAGGCATTGAAATCAAAGGGCAAAGTCAAGATGAAGAAGCTAGAGGACATACCTGAATCATCCAACCAAGCAATCAGAAGATGACAAAGGGAGAGCAAGAAGCCAATCACATATAGGTATGACACTTCTTTAGTTACTAAGCATTCAATTTATCTTGCCAAAGATTTATCACTTGAAGAGCCATCATCATATGAAGAAGCAAAGACCAAGACAGAATGGAAGGAAGCTATGGATGAAGAAATTGAAGCACTCAAGGAGAATGATACTTGGGAGCTACTGCCAAAGGAGTCTATGAAGGTAATTGGTTCTAGATGGATCTACAAGATCAAGAGATATTTTAATGGGTCAATAAGCGGATACAAAGCTAGACTTGTGGCCAAGGGTTTTTCACAAACCCAAAGATTTGACTATGAAGAAACCTTCTCACTTGTGGCCAAAATGCCAACCTTCAGGGTATTGGTAAGTGTGGCTGCATCAAAGAATTGGAACATGTACCAATTGGATGTAAAGAATGCATAACTTAATGGCTGGATTTTAGAGGAGGTTTACATGGCTCAACCTCCTGGCTATGAAGACTCAAACAAGGTAAATCATCTGTGTAAACTGAAGAAAGTTCTTTATGGATTGAAGCAGGCACCTAGGGCATGGAACCATAGGTTGACTATATACCTTCAAGATCAAGGATTCATCATGAGTAAAGCAGATACTTCTCTGTTTGTTAAGAGAAGTAATTCATAGATGATATACCTATGTGTGTATGTTGATGATATCATCTACACGTAATGATGCTAATGGCATCAAGCAAATCAAGAATCAATTGATGCAGGAGTTCAAAATAAGTGATCTATGGTCACTTAAGTATTTTCTTGGACTTGAGTTAGTCTATACTAACTCCAGAATTTACATTACTCAAAGAAATTATGTACAAGAGATGTTAAAGAAGTTTCAATTGTAGGGTGCCAATGTAGCAAGCACTCCTGTGGAGGTAAACCAAAAATTAAGTGCTCATGAAGGTGATGTGCTTGAGAACATTAGGGGAAAAAATGAACCCTGCATGGGCCTTTTAGATTAGAGAGTGATTAGTGATGGACCAATGAGAAGAGGGTGGTGGCCACAGTCTAGGCTCTTAATCAACTAGGCTAGGTATAGGCTTCCCTTGGTTTGGGCAATCCCGTGTAAGGTCTTTCTCTTGTATCTCCTGATTTCAGAGTCCTTTCTTCATAGGCTCTCTTGTTGTAACATCGGTCCTCTGTGTGATTTGTTCTCCCACAAAAAGTACAACGCATCCTAGGTGGCGATCTATCTGTGAATACTCTCGAGACTGTGGGGCATTCTGAAGCCAAATGGCCATAACCATGGCACTTTCCACACCATATATTTGATTGAAACACTTGATTCGGGTTTGTTGTGACCTCTGGTTTTACTGTATATGTCTCTTGAGTTATCGTGGCAGCTTTTATAGCTTGCGTGACCAATTCTAATATTCGTTCTTCAGTTAGCGCAGGCTTTACCTCGCCTGGCGTACTAGTGGCAGCTACAAAAGCTGGGGTCGTCAATGCGGAACTTGCTTGGCCAGGATCTTTCATCGGTATGTTTCCTGGACCTCCCATAGGCTCGTATAAGAGCTCCATCTTCCTTTGTTAGCATAATTGTACTTCCTCCCAAAGCCTTGCTTGTTCCTTAGCATCCATTAAGGTCGCAGGTCTTGTCAGGCTGATATGTTGCTGAGCCGTAGGATCTTGCAACCCTGAAATGAATCTACGTTTCAATGTCTCATCATTCGGGGCATTCACGCCCATCTTTCTTACCAAAGTCTCCATTCTCTGAATATAGTTGTCGATGCTCTCATTGACTCCTTGTCGCAAATAATCCATTTGTTGGGCCAACCTATCTTGGAAGCATTGTCGCCGAAACTTTGCCAAGAAAGCTTCCTTGAGCATCCGATAAGTTCCACACTCTTGTGGTGTCAGATTCCCATACCAATTGGCTGCCTCATCACGGAGAATAGCCGGAAAAATTCTCAACCTTTGGTCCTGGTCAACTACATCATTGGCCTCACAGGTGACCTCAAACAACTGGATAAAGCTATCCGGATCTTCGTCCCAAGTACCCGAAAACTTGGTGAAGTCCCCCAAGTGAACCGAAATCCGCTGAGCCATTTCGAACAGGGGTGTGATGTCGATATCACTTCGATCCCAAAAATTTAATGCACGTGGCCTCAGGATCCCTCCTTCAAACTTCCGTACTTGACTCGCGACCCTCCTACCGGAGTACACGTTTTTGACCGATTTCTTCGAACTGATCGAGGTCCACTCACCTGGTGGTTCCCACCTTCTTCTTTCTCTTTCAAGGGCTCTTCTCTGAGCGCGTTCCTCTCTTTGAGTTTGTGTTGCTCCTGACAATCAGCTCCCCTCGCTCATGTACTAGATCGCGGGGTCCGCAAGCTCGGCCAACCTGTGGCGCTAGGCGAACCTATGGCACTCTCTTATAGAGACGTACCAAGCTATTCCCGGCAAACGCACCAAATGAACATGCTCTGAAGCCCAAGGAAAAAGTGATTAAACGAGACTTTATTTTGTTCAAATCCCTCGCAATCAGTTTACTTGGATTACCTAGAGCCCACAATTATCTCGCAATGGATTCTTCCTATATCTATGCACTAACTCATGTTCCCGGGAGGCACCAATGAAATTCTGATAAGTCTTCGTAACGTCAGAGTTACCCAAATTTTGTGATGAACACCCATCCAAGTCCTTGTCTGTAAAATTTAACTCGGCCGGCTTTGCTGAACCTGTTGTTCCGTAGGACAATTGGAATCATCTCCCAATTGTAAAACCTAGGGAATCGTCTCCTTCATCATAGGCTGTGTAATGTTCAATTCGGTGTCGAAAAACACAAACAGGTCGATTTCCATGTGTAATGCATGTATAAGTAAATTTTGCCTGCCGACCCACTTGCGTTGTCAATGATTGTACACGCCAGTGACTCACGCCATGAGGAGCACTATTTTCTGTGCAGGTGAATCCAATTAATGTAGTTTACTAAATACTTACCTTGCGAGTGTCCATAGCTATAGGCAGCTCTTGTATGTGTAGCAGACATGGGCAAATATTTGTAATGATGACAATTGACATTGCAAATGAGCAGGAGCTAGCACATAAAAATTTATGACCCTCTCCATCAGTCAATTGCTGCACGCAAATCATGTTGTACTGATGGTAAGAAAACCAGAAAGCATTCTTGCGAACTCATACTTGGTTTCGCATAAAAGGTGTAATTCCATTCTGCAAGAATGGGTGAATGGACTGTTGGATGCCCTTCCACATGTGCACGGGCAACACATCAATCTTCAAGAAGAGCTTACTAGCTCCACTGCCACGGTGTGCATTGATAATGATATTGCCCTAATACCTGTGCCATACAATTATATAAGGTTGCCCCCATTACCAGTTACGCAAACTTTGTAGGTTGGAGTGACCCCCCAGGGCACTTGTGGCACAAGCTCTCATCAGACGCACAATTATCAACAGCAAGAGGCGTCCCTGCGCACACACATAAATTGTCTCAAGCTCTTGGCAGATGCAGTCTTATGAGTGATGTCCCTGACAACAAACTCGGCTCCGAGAGCAGACCGCAAACAAGAGATTGTTGTAGCTCCACAGTGGCTAGACAACTGCCATCCCCCTCAAAACACAGAGAGAGAACATCTTCAGCCTACCACCCTGACACATGCTTGTCATGTCATTTTAACCTATGTCCATTGCTAATCTTGTCTAGATTTCTTAGTATGCCATATGGCTTGCTCGCATGGTCTGATATGACAACCTGGGGAATGAAGCTCAACTTGGATATCTTAAGTTCAATATTCCATGCACTGCTCAATAATTGCAAGTAGCTTCCAATACAAGGTTCTCATTGTTGACGTTTTCATCATTTATATTGAAGCCAAATCCATCTTATGAACTGAAGCCCTAATTTCACTTCTCCATTATGAAAAACATTTCTTAACCACGAACCTTTATTACTGTGTCCAATAGTTTATAGTTCATCCTATCACTAAGAAGCCAGTGTGTTCTTCATATCGAATTCCTATCTGATCTGTCCGCATCTGTTAGAACAGAACTAATTCATACCTTAAGAACGTGGCATTTCGTATCACGTCAGCTAAAATCAATCAAAAGCATACAGCTCAAAAATGCATTTCAAGGACATTAACATCCTGAAGGGCGAGGGAGAAACTCATACAAAGTCTCTCCCAGCTTGATATATTTAGTCAATCTGGGCAGAGCATAATTTTGGCAATCCAAGAAGAGCTTCACTACAGCCATTGACTCCCAGCAGATCAACATTTTCAAAGGCAAACATAAAGAAGAGACATTGTAGTTAGCTTCTGCCAGCCCAATAAAATGGCCTGTTGGATACTCAGACCACAAGAGAAATACACAGACAAATAGACAAAGACAACAGACAAATAGAGAGCTAACTAAACAGAGGGAACGAATTCAACATGCCTGAAGAGCACAAGGTTCAGCATTTTGATTTACAAATGTGAGCAAACCATAGTCTGTATGAGCGCCGCCGCTGAATGTACCTTCAATTGACTTTACTCTCACTGTTGTCCTGCCCAGCATTCCCCTCAAACTCCCAGACCTTCCCCATAAAGAGCCGACTCTTCTACTGACCAGCATCGAGCCCCCAGCAGATGCCTTTTCTCCCTCCTTTCCTCATTATCACATGCGCACCTTCAACATATTTTGACCCTGCTGCCATTGCCTCCCAGAATGCGCGCTTGTCACATAATCCTAGTAGGAGATGGTTGAACCATGCCTTAAGAGAGAGGATTAGGAAGTAATCCTCAACCATGGCTTTTGGGGCAAGTGGTTAGCCCATCGCACTCTTAACCAGGAGGTTGTGAGTTCAATTCCCAACATTGGTATCAGAGCCTAGTTGAGAAATTGGGCGAGACGGAGGTTCGCGCCTCATTCGTGGGCACTTGGAAAAAGCGCTTATCCGTGGTGAGTGTGAAACTGGCCTTGGATGAAGGCGCATGGGCATTTGGGCACCCACGGAGGGTGGGATAGGTCCAAATTTGGTCCATGTGCTGGAGTTTGAGGTTGGTGGAAGCGCTCATGCATGGAAAGTGGGTCCAAGAAGGGTCCATAAGTGAGCATTGAGGACAATGCTCAGTCTAAGGGGGAAGGAATGTCACATAATCCTAGTAGGAGATGGTTGAACCATGCCTTAAGAGAGAGGATTAGGAAGTAATCCTCAACCATGGCTTTTGGGGCAAGTGGTTAGCCCATCGCACTCTTAACCAGGAGGTTGTGAGTTCAATTCCCAACAGCGCTCAAGGGCACAGTGGCCGCCAACACGGAACAAGCCAGCCCCTCTCCTCCTCTGAATAAAATCGATGCCTTCGAAGCTATCCCCCTCCTTATCTTGAATGC